>JAQIUQ010007218.1:0-33033 GCA_030378365.1 Hybognathus amarus | reverse complement strand
AGCTCAAATGCTCGCCTTGTACTGTTATCTGCATTCTCCTGTTCGAACTGGTTCATCAAAATGAGTGAATCTTTTTCCAAATTTTCAATTTGTTTATTTTGTTCGCTGAATGAACCCAAATGACTCGAAAAAAGATTTGTTCACTTTAATGAACCAGTTCGAACAGGAGAGTCACAATGAGAGCAAGGCAACCGTTGAGCTTATAAAAAGGTTATAAACTTTTTTTTTTTAAATGAGTTCATCTGGCTTGATGAAACCCTTATTCATCGTCTGGAATCGTTTAAAGCCCTTTGAACAGTTTGCATTGAAACTGTCTTTGGATCTTGAACTGTTTGGTTCCCTCTGAAGTGCATTATGAAGGAAAAATCCTGGAATGTTTTCATCAAAAACCTTAATTTACTTTTTCGACTGAAGAAGGAAAGACAGGGATATCTTGGATGACATGGGGTGAGTAGAATTGTCAGCAAAAGTTTTATAAAAAGTGAACTACTCCTAAAGAGGGCTTGTCTGATGTTTTGATAGACTGATAGCATCAGTTTGTTACCTCTCTAAGTTCTAAACTAAATAACCTTGATAAACATTCAAATGGTCTTGCACCTCCATATCTGTCTGACCTACTTTACTCTTACCACCTGTCCGGTCCCTTAGATCAGCTCAACTTAATTTATTGTCCATCCCTCATTTCCGGTTGTCTACATTTAGTGTTAATGCCTCTAAATAATGGAATTCACTACCCTTACACTTCATAATATCTCATCTGTGGCTAAATACATCTCTCATCAAGACTCGGCTAAATACATATTAGCATGTATTTTGGATGTGACTATATGTGTCCTTATGTGATTGTAAGGTGTGTGCAGGTGGGTCAATGTATTGTAATGCAAAGCAACGTTGAGCTACGAAAGGCGCATATAAATAAAACTTTCTTCTCACTAAAGAAACCCAAAAAACAAAGAGTTTAAAATCGAGTTAGCACTCCAACTTTGTCTCGGGAGATCATTCTTGGTGTTTGAACACCAAGTTGAAACTGCTGAGTATGATCGCGCTAGTGAATTTCTGAACATAAACAATGGACGCAGCACTCCCTCCCACTCACTCCTCCGTACCGCCACCCCCTCTCCACCTAATATCGTACAGTCGTTGCTGTGGAAACATACAAAGAGATTTGTAAGCAGGCAGGCTGAGCTCGGTTGCCATGGCAACGGCTGGGTTTCATCAAGGCTTTGAGGAGTCGACCACCACCACCAGACTGTCGACTTCACATTAAACCTGCAGTATAAGCAGTAAATTACTCCTGATTGCGAGGAAAATATTCCTTGCTGAAAGGGGCTGGGCGGGGCTTATAAAAGGCGCTTGTGGCGTCTTATGTGACCCAGCTTTTCTTTCTGGATATGCTGTGCAGAGACTCATAATTTCATCGCTGATGAGAAAATTCCTTTCCTCGGAACATTCTTTATGGGCATAAAATAGAAATGAGCTTCATGAAAACCTAATTGTTGGATCTAAAGGCATTAAAATGGCCCATGCGAGCTTCATTTCCGCAGAGCGCTCACCTGTCATAATTTCATCATAACATCATTCAGGAGCGCAAATGAAGCTAAAGAAAACCTGACAGTAACAAAGGGTATTATTAGACTTCCAAAACTGCCACTCCGGTCTTAATTACTGCGGAGACTAAAGGACCGCTATGAATACTATTACAGCTCCAGTCCCACCTGTGGTGACCTGTCTTATGACCCGTCATGGTTTATGTATCAATCTGACTCTCCATGTTCTGAGCTTCTTCTGAGGTATACTTTAAAGGACCGTTCACATAGGATGCTTTGACATGTTAGACAGAGTGAAAGAGAATGTTTTGTTTTTTTGTTAGTTTTTTAAAGACATCTTAAAGGTCCCGTTCCTCGTTGATCCCATGTTTCAAACTTTAGTTAGTGTGTAATGTTGTTGTCAGAGTATAAATAATATCTGTAAAATTATAAAGCTCAAAGTTCAATGCCAAGCGAGATATTTTATTTAACAGAAGTAGCCTACATTCGAACGGCCCGTTCGGACTACATCCCTCTACTTCCTTCTTTAATGACGTCAGTAGAACAGTTTTTTGACTAACGTCCGCCACAGGAATGCTCCCTCAACTTGCGCACTTCTTATAACTTACTGTGTTTACTCAGCTCTTACGGTGATTTTCTGAAGTAAAACTGACGCTTCATCTTTTGTGTGATGTACAATAAACTTTATTAAACTCATCATTATATGGTTGATCATCATTCGGACCTGGTCCAAAACAGCAGACTTGTATGCTATGAATAAATAATGGAGACATACAAGCAGATGACAAAAACGTTAATAATAACCGTAATTAAACTACTAAACTATACCTGTTCCATCTCTATACAGCACTCTGACTCTATAGGCATTATTGTCCAACTCAAAAATGAACACCAGTGTTTCCTCTTGAATTTTTTCCAGCTATGGTGGCAGGCTCATTTCCCCAAGGGGAGGGGGCGTGGCCCACAAGTGATATTGTTATAATATTAAAAGGCTCCACTCAGAGCAGCAAAGCGATCATGTGCATCTGTGTGCAGAATGATGCACTTGAAGCAACACGAAGTCACAGCGCTCAACGCTTCACATTGAAAAGTTCATAGCATATCGCGAAGGGATTTGTATATCTATCTATGCTTAGTCAGCTGCGAGATTTGGGGAAAATGTCATATTGCGATTATTGAGGTCAATATTGCAATTGTCGATATGCGATTGATGATATAATAAACCAATGGTTTCATGAGTCATCTTGCTTGGTTCTGAAGTAAAATGCACACACAGATTATTGATCATTCTGTGTATTAATGTGTATTTCTCAACTCAAACAAGCAACAATTGATTTGTTGACAATAGACAATGATTGATTACCTATAATACTGTACCATCAACCAAACCAACATTACAGTGACTCCATCATTACCATTGAAAGATATCAACTTAAAAAGTATTAGGCTTAAAAAAGTATTACAGTTTTTAAATTAAGTGAACTTCAAACAATCCTCACATAAACCCATAATAAATGCCATATTTACCTGTGATCTTCCTGACTTAACAGGTAGGGTACAGAAATGTAATTAAGTTATCAAACAGTCTGCGCTGCATGAATTGTAAATTATATATAGACTAATCCTTATTAAAGCTAAAGCTCTATTCGTCCATAAGACTTTTCTTATGTTATGAAGATACTCGACAAAATGACATTTTGGCATGTGATGTGTTATTGTTCGTTCAAGCTCAAAAGAGAACTGCATTCTGGCACGCGGTCTGTGTATGCGCATTATTTTGGCGTCTTTCTGTGAGTCACATTAACGACATTCACAGGCAGCACGCTCTTTTTTGACTTGTCGTGCAAAATGCAAAAAGGCATTTGCACGAATAAGAGCGGGATCATGTAACACTAGTCAAAGGATGACAAAAAAGAAGAGATGCTGTGTTAATAGCCCTAATTTGTTTATTTCATATAAAATCGCGGCAAGGGATGTTACAAAATTGGGTGTGGACGCGAAATTAAGAACTTGAGCAGAAAGAACCAAAACATACGCAGTCGTCCAGAAAGCATGATAATTCTTTGCTACGAAGAAGCTAAAAGGAGATATAAGGTAAAGCTTTTATATAACCAGTGTTCATGTTCTCTGCCTGATCCATATCACCTGAGTGAGAATTGGAGCAAAAGCCCGAACACATGGCCAGATTTGACATTCGATTGACATCTACCTGTATCTTCTCGAACACGCCATCTATGTTTACCAGAGAGTCAGATGAGGGCGTACAAATCTTTAGATGCTGATAAGTCATAATTACGATTATAACTTGTGTTAACTAAGGATAACTGGTAAATTTGTTACAACTATAGTAAAATAGAGGTGTAATTTGTCCAATATATCCCATATATGTATGTATGTAATATATCACTATATAATCGCAATTATCGCATCGGTTTAACATCGCTATTACGATTGCGATATGATTAATCGTGCAGAGCTAATGCTTAGTGTATTCTATCTATGCAACAGTTTTTTTGACCCTTTTCTTTTAACAGTTTTAAATTTCAGTTACAGTGCACATGACGAACAATTCATAGCACTCTCAACTCCAGTGCTGTAATCTTACAGACACCCGGGAGAAAGGAATATGATCTAGAAAGGGCAATAAACTCCAGCAAGATAAAGTCATTTTATGCAAACCATAGACCTTCATACTTTATCTACAAATAAAAGTATAATGGGAACATTGTTCTTGAAAAAGTGTCGTTGTGTTACTGTGTGAACCAAACACGAACACGGCTGTTTGAATGCTGAATGGAGAATGACTGAGGAGAGATGACTTTCAATTAACTTTAACTTAACCACTTAAATATTCATTTTATTCATTTTTATATACATTTTATTTTATTGAATGACTTTAGAAGTCTTGGAATATAGTGCGAAAACTTGATTGTGAAGCTCCGCCCCCTGTGCCGGCTGCAGCAGCAGCTTATTTGCATTTAAAGGGCACACACTAAAACGGCGCGTTTTCTGAGCCCCCAAAAATGACTATTTAAACATGCTGTAAAAAATGATCTGTTGGGTATTTTGAGCTGAAACTTCACATACACATTCTGGGGACATCAGTGACTTATTTTACATCTTGTAATAAGGGGCGTAATGCGGGACCTTTGAGAACTAGCGATGGAAATACTGACAAATTTCTGTGAATTGATTCAGCATCATCTTGGGATGAGACTGCGCTGATCTGTTTCATTATTTTTTTTTCCAAAGTAGAAAATCTTCCCCATGTTCACGAATCAGACTTCTCCTGTGCATCCTTTGTGAAATGCTTCTCAGAAGTCAGTCAGTCTAGGCAGCCATAGTTGCAGCCGTTTGACATAAACTGAAGCCAAAGACATGATGGAAATGCTCACATTCTCAGTATCAAAGATCTGAGCTCATCTCGTTGGTGAGTCTCTTGTGTACAATGCACTGGTTTATTCTCTCACAGATGAAGAGAAGCAGTGCTTTGAAAGTTTTTTATGTGCCACATGACCAATCCCAGGATTTGTCTCAGACAGGAAGTAAGTGTTACTGGGGCGAACACTCAGGGGGGAAACAGTGGGAGATAAAAGTGTACCTCATTCATAAATATTCATGTGAGTTGTGGATGAGGGTTGAGAAATTGAATCTCATTGCAGTGACTCACCATGTGACAGGTGCTAGATCTGCAGACTCATTGTGTTCGTATAGCTTTCAGTAATTATGCCCTTAGACCAAGCAGAGGACTGGTGAAAAGCAATGGCCCATCATCTCCATGAACCTAACAAAAACTGTGAGGACAGGCAGAATTAAAATTTCAGGTGTAAATGTACAGAATCAACCGTGGTTTCTGATCTTTAATGGGTATTTCTTCATTCTGTCTGTCTGTCTGTCTGTCTGTCTGTCTGTCTGTCTGATCTATCCATCTACCCATCTATCTATCCACATGAAAGAGAAACACAGAAAACTTTAATGCAAAAGCCGGCACGTAGGTCAACCAAAAAATATAATAATTCATGAAACAGATATTGCTTCCACTGTAAACATGTTTCAACCTTGATTATATCTCAAATGAATCATTTGAAAGGTTCACAAAACTATTATATTTATTTATATATATATATATATATATATATATATATATATATATATATATATATATATAAACACACATAGACTGTATATGTATGTATATACATATGTATGTATATATATATATATATATATATATATATATATATATATATATATATATATATATATACATATATATATACATATATATATATATATATATATATATATATATATATATATATATATATATATATATATATATATATGTGTATATATATATATATGTATGTATGTATGTATATACATATGTATGTATGTATGTATATACATATGTATATACATACATATACAGTCTATGTGTGTGTGTATATATATATATATATATATATATATACTGTATATATATATATATATTAGTGCATACAAGCAAAAGCTTTTGTCAAACATCCTCATTAGTACAAAGTAAACAAGAGAAGAATAAATATCTGCAAACTCAACATTAATAAATACATAAATAAAAACCTATAAGTGTGAATTTAACTGTAAATAATGAATAATTCAAAGTACAATTAAATCAACCTTCACCAATGAGATCAGTTTAGTGTATCTTTATTAAATGTCATATGTATACAAATACACTACACAAAAATAGTATTTACATTACTGTTTTAAAGACGGCGCATCTGCCATATTGTACATATCCTAATGTAAACTCACTGTAAACAAAATGAATTGCATTTTACACTCATAGATAAGGACAAGTAGCAATACTGAAACATGAAAAGAAAAAGATAAGCCCTTGAATCTGATTAGTTTCTCAGTCCACATTATCATTTTCTAACTTCAAATTAATCATAAACTCATAACAATCAGACTTATCTCAGGCTCAGTCCATTAATCACAGTCAATTCCATTTCTCAACCTCATTTCCCCCATAATTGAAATAAGGTTGTGCGCATAATTTGGAAATTTCTGACTGGAGAATAAAAGTTAGCCAGTGCGTGCTTCATATTTGTGAATATGCTGTCCTAGTTAATTCTTGTGGTTATGTCTATATGTGATGCATCAACTGATTTGGCAATGAATCATTCATTAATAAAGAACACGTTTGAATCCATTTGATCCACTAATTTACATTGCCCTGTTGCTGTTCCACTCTATCGGTTCTGGCTCGTACTTTTCTGAACAGTTTTGTATTGCAGCACATATGCTTAACAGTTCTCATTGTTAAGTCGCTTTGGATAAAAGCATCTGCTAAATGAATGAAGTTAAATATATCACTTTTTGCATTAGATTCATATAATTAGACATTTTAAACATGTATATTTATCACACTGGTGTTGATAATATATAATGAAACTTGGCTTTCATGACAATACTGTACATAGAGAGCCAGATAAGCCTAATAGAATAGTTTTTCTGTAGAATAATATCTTTTGTTTTGTCTCTCAAGTTCATATAGACATTGAAGCCATAATAAAATGCAATGCTCAGTCTCGGGACCTCACCAAACAAATGCAATCGACCACCCGCTCTCCTAACACTGTCTGTATACTGAACAGGCCGGTGCGGATTCGGTTAACTAGGTCACTTGAACCCTCGATCTTAATTCGCTGAGCAGAACTTTGATTTCTGGCAGCTCAACAAGGCCCCCACAGAAACGGGCTCATTCAATCGCTGGCTGTTTCCAGGCACCTGTTCAGAGGTGAATGTGTGCAGCTGAGGATTGGATTAGTTGACTTATTCTTGCTCAAAGTGCCTGAATCAAATCAATCAGAGCCCTTTCCTTCCCTGTTCCTCATCTGGGACTTCCTCGGTTTTGCAGCAGATGAAAGACTTGCTGCCTGTTCCCCGGCTGTTTCTAACAAAACACCCCAACATCCTTTGACGGACCTCTAAATTTGGCGAGGGAGTGTGTGCTAGGGGATATTTAAAGGGGTGATGAACTGAGAAATCACATTTTCCTTGAGCTTTTGACATTTAAGAGGTTATCATATTATAAGAATATCCTGTAAGTTTCAGAACTGAAAACGTCCTTGTTAGTCAAATAAAAGCTTTTATTGACACCAGGCTCAGCAATTGACTCGTTTTTAAAAGTGGGGAACTATGAAGACAAAGACGATAAAACCCCACCCCGCAGAAGAAGATTATGCCTACTTTAACACGGCCGGTTTAGCCCCGCCCAACGTTTCGCACATTACACGCATAGCTAAATAACATAGGCCTACCTCGTGATGACAAACTGGATTCGAGCTACCGAGCAATACAGAATATTTTGCAGCGCCTGGTTTTGAAAGACAGTTGCTGCATAAGCTTCCTCTGGATTCCAATAGGACTGCATGGATAAACTTTATTTTTAATGACGTTCCAGCCGATTAGGGTAAAACATTGTCCGTCTATTCGCTTCATTTCACTGAGGATTATTTTGTAAACAAGACTTGATTTGCAGACCGATTAAGAGTAAAGGACGGTGCTGTACCGTCTATATTGGATCCGAAAGGATTGGCGCAGCACATGGACTCTGGGTCGAACATGTATGGGCGAATCATTCCAAGTCGCCATTTTACAACATTGGACGTTTTCAAAACAATTTCGTCCACGTGCACCGACGGGTGAGTTGAAACTCATTATAATATGCAAAACTGTTATCCACTCACAGCAGTGGGTATTTACTTCCAAGTCTTCGGTGCGAGACGCCCATAAAAACCAAGCGTTTTTCAGCTAGGCTCAAAACTAGGGTAGAAAATAGTCTATTACTTATGCATTTTGATGTTTTTGAATGCAAAAACCAAGCGAACGTCATAAGTTGACCTCAGACAACAATATAATAAAATTTAAAAAGCCAGTTCATGACCCCTTTAAAGGCTTTACAGTGCAGAGTTATAGTCTAGACGTTATTTATTCTCATGCTTCTTTTTAGTGTAGCTTTAGTGAGTGTAAGAAAAGAAAAGAATAAAAATTACCGTGAATAATTAGCAAAAGTAAGATTTCACAATGCACAAACAAGCAGTTACGGCACTGCTCACTGCTCATGCACAAAACATACAACAGAATGATTGAGAAGCATGGAGGAGAAAGACATTTTACCAGGCAGTGAGGCTGACAGGATCCGTCTTCAGACTAGAGTTATTCCACTTGATCTGGTTCTCCTGCAATCAGAGGGAAGTGCAGGAGCAGGTCATGTTCTTTGGGTTGATATTTCCAGGTTTACGCATTGCTGAATGAACTCAATTGGATACAACAAAGTTCATCGACCTGTTTACGAAAACCTCACAATGCAACATCCTGTTAGCATCAAAGACGGCGATGGGAGGGGAAAATAAAGATGAATAGAATGAGGAAAGAAAAAGCTTTATTTTATTTTCATCTCCACAATTAGCACTCCATTAGAAACAGTCTGTCTCGAACATACTATTGAATAAAACAAAATAAATCATATTTAAATAAATAATGCTGAACACAACAACTTCAACCGGCTACTTCTTGGCACAATGTACTGTATAATCTGCATAAATATATTGGCAATGGTTTTAACATACTTTTATAGTCGTATCTGTTTGGGGGGAAATAAAATGAAATAAAATGCACCTTCTGTACGACACATTTGTAAAAGTGCAAAACAACCTTACATGTGGCAGCAGATACACCAACTGATGACATTTTGACAAATATTTCAACATGCTCGTATGCATTTGAGAGTACACGTAAAAAAGTAATGCCGAATGTTACAGCAAAAAAGGAGACCAAACACATATTTCCAAGCCTCCATGTTTTTTTAACAGTGTTGCTCATGGCATGACAATGCTACCTCCGCATTATTATATATTTTCAGTAATGTGACCACCGCTGCTAACACTCTTCTGACTCCATATTTCAAGCGCCATTTGTTTAGTTGCTTGACCGAGGTGTTTTATAATGAGAAAACAAAAGGCACAGCCTCAAGCCCAGTGTCTTCATGCCGCCATCATCAAATCAATATCACGGCAAACTAATTTCAGTATATTATTTCAGATATGAGCATCACTCTGTGTTTCATACTCCACGGCAGGGATCGATAATCCCCTATGTTTCATTTCTGTAATGTCTCATCTCTCCAAAGCCATTCTTTCCGTCCACGTTTATTAGATCTTATTGCTATTGATCTGAATCTTTACGTGTGCCAATTCTTTACATCCGTTTCCTTTTAACTTGTCATTGACAGAACACAAACACATCATTGTTACAGTGGATATAAATTGTGGTGAACGTTTCCAAGTGTCCCTGGCCTTACAGTCAGTGGATGTTATCGTGAGAGCGTAACATGCTCACCCCTGTTGTGCCTCCAGTCCACTAGGGGCAGTGTGGAGAGTCCTTTCATGAAAATAATCATTCGGCTCTCTGCCACTTGCTTTGAAGCGTTTTCAGCCTCTTACACAGTCACCTCAGTCTTACTGTTGGTCACAAAGTAGGGTTGCGTCGGCAGGTAATGATGACTGCGGGCAGTGTGTAGCTCATTAACTCGCTCCATCGTGCACACCTTCCTAGGGCCGTAGGTTTGCGGCGACCCGCAGTCTCTGCGTTCTCCCAGCTCCTGAGCATGCCGGGGTTTGCGATTGTATTGGAGCTGTAGGCCATCGCGGGATGGGTCACGTTGGCTTTAATGCTTTTGGGCTTCTGTCCATTTTGCTTGAGGCACGGGACCTCAGTGACATAAGAAGCTGTGGGCTCAACATGCTCCATTCTGACTGAATGAAGTGGCAGGCTTCCCTTAGCCGCCAACTGGACCAAGTGGCGGTGTTGCTTGTTGAGGAAGTCACCATTGGCTTTGGCCGCTGATGAAAAGATAGAGAGGAAGAGTGAGGTTAGTTCAAGCTCAAGGGAGATTGCAGTAATGTGAAGATGTCATGCATAAAAGTTTCATACAGTGGGAAACTGAAATTTTCTTCAGATTGGAAGAGCGATATGTACCCAGTTCAAAAAAGCATTATTTGAAATTATGCTACAAAAAAATTGCCTATCACTGAGGAAAAAGTAGAAAATATGCTATTACTCCTGAATAGAAAAAATATATTGGACTGTTTTGAACATTATGTTCAATTGCTGTTGTTTCTGTAGAAAATGGGCACACTGTGTACCAACTCTAATGGTTATTTTTGGTTGAAAGGTTATAGAATAAATGTTGAACATATTATACAGATGTTAAAGAGGTCATGTCAAAAATAATGTATAATTTAGATAGATGAAGGGGTCATATCATATTTTTCATTTATTTTAAACTTATTTTTAAAATTTTGTTTTTATAACAAAATCATAATAAAAATAAAAATATGTAATATTTTAAAATAAATATATTTAAAAAAATTAAGTTGTACCCCTTAAAATCTTGAATTTATTTGAAAAACTAAAATGATGTTCATAATGAATAATTAAAAAAATTTCATAAAAAATGGCTTTGGTTCTATCCATCGATTGTTGATATGATGGAGGCAGATCTGAATGTGAGCTTGAGGTCTGTTGTAAGAAAGGGGCGGGGTTTAAAGGATTAGTTCACTTTTCAAAAAACTTTTGCTGATAATTTACAGAGCAAGGCAAGTGTTTGAGCTTATAAAACTTAAACTTTGTTATTTATTTATAAAATTAGCGACCGTTTCGCTTGATAAGACCCTTATTCATCGTCTGGAATCGTTTAAAGCCCTTTGAACAAGTTTGCAGTTTGTATTTAAAGTTTCTTTTGGAACTTGAACCGTCTGGTTCCCACTGAAGTGCATTATATGGAGAAAATCCTGGAATGTTTTCATCAAAAACCTTAATTTCTTTTTCGACTGAAGAAAGAAAAGACATGGACATCTTGGATGACATGGGGGTGAGTAAATTATCAGCAAAAGTTTTTTCAAAAGTGAACTTCTCCTTTAAGTTTACACAACACCGTTTTCAACTAAAAACTTTTAGTTCCGAGGGGAACAGCTCTTGAAGCACACCCAGTTCACAGTTGGTTCTTTAATCCCTCTCAAAGAAGAGTAGTGTCAGCTGTCTTACCTCACCTTCTTGAAGTTAAGCAAACACAATTACCACTGAGCACAATTTGGGTAAAGGAGACCAGATTGACTAGGCAATGATATGAAAAAACATTCAGTAATAAATTGGTGATTCAAAAAATTCAAATCACCAATTTATTCATTTCAATGTACTGGCCAAGAAAGACACGTTCCATCACTAAAAATCATCTCCAAATCCTCACTGTAATTTTTGTCCCTTCCAACATGTGGGAACATTCACCTATATGGTGTGGAAATGTGAGAAGGTTTGTGAGTTTTGGGAAAAGATTACATCAGTATTGTCTGATAAGATAGGAAAGATGTACCAGTGCAACCAGCTGTACTCCTCCTAAATGATGAAATTAAGTTTCACTGAGCTACAAAGAAAGATCTGGCTGGCAGGTCTAACATCTGCCAAAAAGATAATTGCACAAAGATGGCTCCCAATAATTTATCTGTGCGACAATCGCAATTTCAGTTTCATTAATGTTATAACTTTTAACGGCTAGAATAAATAAAGCCAGAGCCAACGCTCAACCTGCTGCAGATGAACTGACAGGAAAGCTTTAAGATGGAATCATTTAATTTGGGGGACAATTTGAACTTGTAAACAGTCTGATGATCTGTGTTATTATACTTATCCTAAGTTTCTCATATTGTAGTCTGTATCTGTGTTTTGTTTTTATCTATTACATTTTTTTTATTGCTATTTTATTACAAGGATCAGTGGCTTGGCACCTGGGGGACCGTTGGGGGGTTTCAGAGAGTTTTTGTTTGGTTTATTGTGAAGAAATCTTTGGGTAATTGTATTATGATCCCATCTATGAAAAATCAATAAAAAAACGGTTGAAAACGGTCTCTATGTAAACAACAAAAACGGAATCTCTGTAAAAGATGACGTCGTGCACATGCGTATTACGTGTTCAGTCTATAATGTTTAATCGCCATCTAATGGCCTGGCAGCAGAATACTGATTTTTTAGTCATTTTCGCGGATCCGTGGGAATAGATTGATCGTTTTGACAATGGTGTTGTGTGTTCGCAAAAACTCAAAGGAAAAACTTCTCAGGTTTAAGCATATCGTTGTCGTGTAAACATAGTCTAAATGATTGGAGATGTCTGGCATACTACATCACCACAGTAGAAGTCTGTCATTTCAACGGAAGAGTCGAGTTGATCAATGACATTTTGACGATAAATTATGAGCTCAAATTTAAAGGGATACTTTACTTCTGGAAAGATGAATGTGTATTTAAAACAGGTCATTTATGTAGAAGAAATGTGAAATTCCTACCATGCCTAACACCGGTAACAGAGCGCAGTAGTTAAACAACAAGTCTAGGCTACTCAGTGAGTCTCTGTGATGAGTCTGCCCGCAAAATGTGTTTTGAGATCGCCCAAATGTCCGGGATTCGGCTTTTGCGTTTCTACAGTCGCCATTCATCATGTTTACTGTGGCGGAGCCGGGACGAGTGAGGGCCGCGGGTGAGACGGCGCGAGGCCGGTGGCGTGATTACTGATGTTTCAGAATGCAACAAGAGCGCTCGTGCTCGTGCGTGATCGATCTCAAGAGCGAGCATTCAATACCGGCCACACAGAGACTTTCAACGCAAAGGTGAAATCATCACACAACATGCTGGAAACTAAAACTGCAGGTACAATAATAGCCTACTTTTATCAGCTTGACGTTGAGCTAATGCTCTGTGCTCGTCCATGATAATGTTACAGAAACTGCATTTAGCCGACATGTGATGTTATATAGCATAAGCCATTTCTCTAGTATGTGTATCTTTCACAATCAGCAATGTCAACATAGGTGAATGTATAATATGATAACGAAAACGGTTAGTGAACTAGACTGAACAGTTTCGGTGTATCAGTAAGATCGTAGGAAGTGACATCACTGTACTGAACGTGTCTGGAAATGTGTATTATAAACAATATGATAGTAGTGGGATGACGACGTTAGTCAGTAGATCTAGTAAATAATATAAGTTACATCCTAAAGCACCTACTTTTTGTTATCCTGGAACATTCTTTTGTATTCATGTCATGTTTCATGTAGTTTACCTTGCTATTTCACTGGAGTTTACTATGTTGATCCGCGTTTTCGTCCGGAGTCGATCAGATTCACAGTTTTGCCTGACGACTGACGAGCTTGAGCAGATAATACTTTTTGTTTGTTTTTTATATTTATGTGGAGTTTGTGTTGGAGTCTGTGTTGTGCTGGAGGCAGGACGTTTTGGGGGTTATCAGACTCCATGTCATCAGCTGAAGTGCCGTTGGTCGCATAGACTGTATATGAGGATAGAGAGGCTCGGGAGCGCGCATGCACGTCACATCTGATGGATTTCGCAGGAAATCCGACCCGGAGACCTCACTTATAAATATGAATATTGGCCTTCAGAGGTAATAGCAAAACCCGAAAAGTGGATCATTGCAATCTGTGATTACAACCCCTTCAAACACAGGCAATAAAAATAGGATTCATTTTATAAAAAAAAGTTACATATAGAACCTTTAATGCTAAATCCTGAAGTATTCCTTTAAATTCATAAAATATGCATGGATGAATGGTGCACAATAAGGTCAATAGCAATCATTTAGAAAATAGATAGGGGGAATTTCCATTTTATGACAATATTTGGACATAATCATCCAGTCAAAATTAGCCATTACAGTTGGTACACAGTGCAATTGTAAAGTTAGTATCCTGCAGAAACATTAGCATCTGAATCCAAGAGTTTAACACACTAGCAGTTAAGGTTTTATCTGTGTTTAGCAGTTCAGTCTGTGGTCAGTGTAAGTACGGCATGTCGCGCTCCTCTGGGTGATGTGTCCTTTAACCAGGTGATTCATGTTTGCAAGGGGATCATTACTCTTAAGAGTACCAGGCATCCTGAGTGTGGCTTCCTCAGTCTGCTTTTGATGGTCGGCTGCTTTGACGACCTTGAAGATCAACTTTTCACGCTTAAAACGAGTTTGGTCTGCGGTGTGATGATAAATCTTATTTATTGCTCGTCTGCCCCTGTGGGAGAAGACGGAGACGTAGTGCGCGGCGGACATTTTTCACAGTTGCACTGCTCCCTGTATCAGATACATGGATCATCACAACAGACGGGTGAATCAATTACAGTGCTCAACAGTGCACATCGTCAAGAGCCATAATCAAGATGAATCGTGGTTTTGTAATAGTGCCCCCATTGGCTCGAAACCACACATGGAGTTAGTGTCATCAGGATCTCAAAGGGTTTTGGTGGGAGGATATTCTAGAACAGGCCTTTATGAGAAGCTCCACTTCTCTATGTCAGGTGGAAATCCAATTTTGTGACCTCAGATATGTATTTGGGGACTGAGAGAGAAGTATTGATTTGTAGAATTGGGACTTATCAGCTCTGACACCTCTGCACCTTTGGGAATTCTCATGGAGAAGGCCATTAAATAAGAAAAAATAACCATGATTCCAGAGGGTCGGTTTTTTTCTGCTCAATGATCTCATATACATCATCCATGATAAGGTGAAATCAGAACATTTAGCTGTCTGGTAGGGAGTGAAGTGACTTCATAGTATAAATGGTATGCATCAGTGACTCTCTTTAGGCATCACCACATTGATTGATGAATTCTCAGGAGAAACAATAGTAGCAACAGTTAAACCATGGCATTACATGTGTGCATTTAGCAGACACTTTTATCAATAGCAACTTCAACACAGGGTTATAATAGTCTTACATTTTTAATTTTGTTGTATTTGTCTTCAGATTAGTGTGCACTATCATTGTTGGTTTTAGTTTGGTTATATATTTTATTTCGTTTTTATTTTAAATGTCTTTAAATGTAAAGACATTTTAAAACGTTTTAATACCTTTAGAATTTTAGTATAGTGCTATTATATCTAGGGCATTTTTACATTGAAAGGAGAACTCTGGCACAAAATGAACCTTTGGTCTAATAAAACATTGGTACCTTCTAGTCAACCGTTCTCTGAGATTTGTTTTCATGATAATCGAATGTAAAGAGTTTTATCTCTAAAAACTGTTTAGCGTATAATGCTAGTACTGGGGGCATTGACTAAGTAAAAAGACAATCACTAGTTTATACCACTAACAAGGCTCAAAATAGCCCCACACTAACACAGTAAAATAATGAGTGTCCATACATGCAAAATGAAAGCATTGAGAACTTTGTAAGTGTACAGACCGTTTAATAAGAAGATACATTATAAAGACAGTTCACTTCGTGTATACAGACAGGAGCCATCTTGGGAAAACAGACTCAATAAGTCGAACCACGAACGCCGTTCATACAGTTCAGAAGTTCGCTGAACTTCACACAGTTCAGCTCACTTGGCACGTTGTTTGTTGTTCGACTTGTCGTGACTGTTTCCCAAGATGGCTCCTGTCTGTATACACAAAAGTGAACTGTCTTTATAAAGTATCTTTCTTATTAAACGGTCTGTACACTTACAAAGTTCTCAATGCTTCGTTTTTGCATGTATGGACCCTCATTATGTTACTGTGTTAGTGTGGGCTATTTTGAGCCTTGTTAGTGGTATAGCTAAACAAGCGATTTCTTTTACTTAGTACAGTAAATGCCACATTACTAGACTAGCGTACACATTACTATATGCTAAACATTTTTTAGAGATTAAAATCCTTACATTCGATAGTCAGTGAAAACAAATCTCAGAGAACAGTTGACTAGATACCAATGTGTAATTAGACCAAAGGTTGATTTTGCGCCAGAGTTCTCCTTTAATACAAGGGGGTTATAAAGATTTCAAGTTTTCTAATATGCCATTTCATTTGATTTAGTTTTGAAGTCATGCAAATTTATTGTACTTTAGTTTTAGTTTCCCCAGTTATGTTTATTTGAGTCTCTGTATGTACACTCATCGGCCACTTTGAATGTGAAATGAATATGAACATGGATTTTAATGATAAAATAGAATAGTCTATTAGTATTTAAATAAATTACAGTTGCCAAGGGCATAGGCTTACTAGCATTAATATTAGGCTATAGCAACATTTAAGTAAAGGACAGTCTGTTTCACACATTTGATTGGCACATCTGACACATTAAGCAACACACTTCCTGGGCCACAAAGAATGCAACTCTATACCAAGTAGGCTAAAGGTATGATATTTTTTTATGTTTAGTTGGCTAGATAACTGGTCATAGTCAGTTGATTGTCACTGTATTGTTATTTTTTATCACCAGGCTTCAGTTCAGGCTGTTCTAACTTATCATAAAAGTATTGAGTGAGTTTGTGTTATGTGACAGTGTCGCAATGAGTGTGTATTTTATAGTAAAGCAGACACAATTAATTACTTTTGGTGTAGTGGTAATAGCATAGTAACCTGTCTGTATTCATGGCAAAACCACTGAAATTGTGAATCTAAGGCTTGGTAAGTCAAAATGGCCTAAGCAATTTTCCTTTCTGTAGTGATATAATTCAATGCTCTGTCATCTGTAGATTTGCTCAGTAGATTTTAGTTTCATAGTTGTTGTAGCAATAGGGTTTTTTACAGTCTGATAAATACGTTAATGGGCCATATACTGTAAGTTTTTAAAATCTGGTAATAGTTTGTGTTACATCACCACCCCCATTTGTTACTTCATACAACCCCTTCTTTAGTGCTCAACTGGCGCCGGCTCTGCTTGAACATGACAATGAGTTTACTAAACTTAAATTGCCTTAATAGTCACCAGGGGCCTCATTTATAAACGTTTAGTGCGCACAAAAGAAGGCGTACGCCGCTCTCTACGCAATAGTTGATATTTATAAAAAGCAAACTTGACGGTAAAATGTGCGGTCCTTCACGCAAGCTCTAAACCCTGGCGTACGCACAAAAACGGGTGAAATGAGAAATGGCGACACCGTCGGCAGTTGGAAAAAACACGTGATTCATAATTAACATAATTAATTAAAAACACAACTCATAATTAACACGAAGACTTCACAAAGCAAGTCTTACAATTAACAGCCTACACGAACAAATGCAAATTAACACATATTTCCAAAGAGTGAAATATGTTCTGCAATAATAGGCATGTTATACAATTCATCCTCATAAATAAGATGGTAAACAAAACGAAATAATGTACAAAACTGATATTCTCGCCAATGTGTCCGTCTAACGGAGCAGAAATTAGATATATAGATAGATCGATAAATAGATAGATTAATTTGTCCACTTGGGGAAAGTTGTTTTCATTGTAAAAATGTCTTCATCAGCTACGGAATCATAGTATTCATGCATTTGCTTTTAGTTTGTTTTATTTTTGATAAAATAACGTAGGCTATGACGTATGTCTCACCCATTCAGAAAGCTGCAAGAAATTACATTTGCGCTGAACTATTTCCCATTTCCAAGTAGATTATAACCGACATCTGGTCAGATGCAGAATTAAATGGATAGAAATAAAATGCCCCATCACAATGCGTAATGACGCACAATGGCTGATCTTGCGCTCTTAGAAGATGTGGTGATTAAATGGAAGGATTTGGAGTGAACGCATCATCTTCACAACAAAAGGTGTGGAAAAATATATTATTTATTCAAGAATTCCCTCATTGTGCAGTTTATTTCAGTTAAGACAGTCTTGATTTCGCCCAACTCCTTGGCCACCTCTCTGATTGATTTGACGCTTTTTTGCCTCGACTTTGATGTCTGACCATTTCTTTTTATTTCGGTCACAGTCCGAGGTTGTGAGGCTGCAGTATTTACCACTCAAGTGCCTTTTTGGCATTAGTAATACCCACACTGTGTCCTCCAAACATAATTTTTCTCCTCTTTTCCACCTCGCAAGCTATAATGTCTACTTCACATTGAGTGAAGTTACTTTTTTTAATTCCTCTCTGTGTTTAACATGATTTTGCAATCGATGAATATTAACTTGTGGGCATTTCACAGACTATTTATGGGCAATTATGGGCGTGACATGAAGCCGCAAAAGCTGCGCTACATTTAGAATTGATCGTGATTTATTAAGGGAAAAATGCGTAGGATGTGCGTGCGCACGGTTTTATTAATCCGAATATTTCTGTGCGTACACACATCCTATGTTTCATCCGTACGCCACTTCTGATGCAAATCCTACACAAAGTTTTATAAATGAGGCCCCAGATCTCAATCCGATAGAGCACCTTTGGGAAGTGGTGGAATGGGACATTCGCATCATGGACATGCAGCGACAAATCTGCACCAACTAACATTGATATTACTTCAACTTCAACATTGATAATCATAAGAAATGTTTCTAGAGGAACAAATCAGCATATTAGAATGATTTCTGAAGGCACTAATAGCTGCTGAAAATTAAGCTTTGCCATTTCATGTCTGCATTATATACATACACACATATGTATGTATTGACGTTTTCCTAATAAGATATATTTGAAAACTCCCAAGTGAACTGTAATGAGGTACCACTGACACTCTTTCAATACAGATCCAGTGATAAAACAACTCTCAAAGCCTCTTATTCTGGGATTCATTAATCATTTGTAAAATATTCTGCGGTAAATGCTATGTTCAATAGGAGGAATAATTGATGAGTTTTGCACAGGAAAGATCCACATGAGAGTATAACAATGACATGCTAAAAATGATCCTTTCGAGTGTATATCCTTACCCACGGCCTTCAGTGAGGCGTATTTGTTGAGCTCTTTTGCCAATTGCTGTTGCTCATAGACATGGGACAGCTGGTTGAGGGCTGGATACTGGTGCGTTTGCATCATGTTGTTTATCTGGCCGCCTTCTGCAAACAAACAAAAAAAAACATTGTTAAAGGGTTGCATCATTATTTTGTCTTAATTTACAGAATGTTTTAGTCATCCCATATAATATGTCTTGCTTACTGCTGACTAGTGTCACTAGGGATTCAATTGCCACCAATAACAAAAAAGAAACAGACACATAAAGGCTCTAAAACTTTTTGTGCATCCAGTAGGTCGCAGGCAGACGAAAGAAGAATCCAACTGAATGGATCTGATAATGAGCTGTGCGATGTGTGTATGCGGCTAGTGTCGCAACCCGGTCCAATCTGCCTCCTGTGATGTGACAGTCAAAGAATAAGCGATGGTATGTATATACAACCGCTCGCATTGATTTCCTCCCTTGACTTCCTCCTGTTCATAGAGATGAATTGTCAGCGGTGAATGACGATCAAAGAGGTGTAACCTGCGTGGCAGAGCTGTCAGCGCAGAGCTCCTGTTGTGACTAATTAATCACTTAGCCCTGCAGCAGGGTTGCTGACACACGTCTGTACGGAGCGCCACGCAGTGAGTCATACCACACCAGACATCACACAGATTACTGCTCAACAGAGCTTCTGAAAAACACTATAGACTATACTGTACACCCATTAGCACTTAAGCGCTTCTTTTCTCTAATGTTTTTGGCAAATAATAACAGATTATTTCCTTTGTTTTGCCGAAGAAAAAATGATTTATTTATTAACAGAAGCACATTGTTACATCCTTTTATGTAGTGTGCAAAATTGGATGACTCACGGAAACGGATACTGAACACTTTGAGTGCACCAGTGGTCAACCATTTGAGTAAATGTCATTAGCTACTTTACTTAAGCATATTTTTGGCTACTTTGTAATTCGACTGAGTATCAAGCAGAGGTGAGACCAAGTCATTGCTTTGCAAGTCACAAGTAAGTCTCGAAGTCTTTGCATTCAAGTCCCAGGTCAAGTCCCGTGTCAAGACAGACAAGTCCAAGTCAAGTTGCAAGTCATCGAGTTTAAGCTTCAAGTCTTAAACAAAGCTTTTTGCACAAATTACTGTCCCAGTGTTAGTTACTATAGTAAATTAAATGTATTCTAATTTATATCAGGAAGGCTTTTAAAAAATGATATAATAATATATAATATTATCATATTTATTCAAACTTAGTGGATGTTGATTGGTTGGTTGTCTGATTGGTTGAATGTAAAGAGTGGCAATGCAGATTTAAAAATAAAAAAAATAAAAGTAACTGTTCATTGGGAAAATTAATCATGATTTGCTACACATTAAGTTTAAAATATTGAGTCACTGGTTAAATTATTTTGTTAACACGACTACTGAGAATATTCCTATTTCCATGGCGACGTATTTAAGCGTCACATGACACTTTTTGGGGCTACAGTGCCTGTCATTAACAAAACGTAACGTAAATCCATCCATTTCTAGTTACCTATAGGCTAAAATGTGCGTTTGTTGTGGGGGAATTCAGCGCTGTGATCATGCGTCAATGATACAGTGCTATATTTGAGTCAGTGATTATTACAACTCTGATCTGTGGTTTTAGAAGGTAGGTCAAGTCTTTCCAAGTCACAGGGCTCAAGTCCGAGTCAAGTCGCGAGTGTTGTCAAAGTCTAAGTCGAGTCGCAAGTCATCTTTGAATATGTCAAGTAGTCGCAAGTCATCAAATTTGGGACTCGAGTCCAAGTCAAGTCCGAGTCATGTGACTCGAGTCCCACAACCCTGGTATCAAGGATATAGAGTGCAGAAGTTATGACGTCACTTTGTAGGAACAACTTGGAAGTTAGCGGCGCATGGGTTCCCTCGATTCGAAAAGCTATGCATTTTCCCCATAGACTTTTGGAAAATCGCAAAAAGATCGGTGTTCAACAAAGAGTTGTGACCCTTACACGTTTTGTCTATCAAGATAAGACAAGTTAATCCAAAATTTATACATTTTGAAGCCTATATAAAGTAAAAAAAAACACAAGCAGGTTATAACTGGCGTGTTTTATGTCATAGATCAAAACGTGAAAATATTTAGAGGTTTTGTTAACCAAAGACCTTATTTCAGGCGATTTAGCAAAAACCCATTCAAAAAACCCATAGACTTTAGGGCGAGGGCACCGGAAGTGTTAAGTGCTAAAATGCTAACTCACTTCCGCGTTTTGGCCTATAAAGTGACGTTATAACTTCGGCACTCTATTAGGAACTTTTACTCTACATTTTTGAATAAGTAGCCTATGTACTCTTTAATCCAATACATTTGTAATGACTAATGTAATGGCACCTAACTTTTTCTGCAGCAGTTTTTTTCTTCTGTTTTACTCTTACTCACCCAAAGTCTAGTTTACACAAATTCGAGTGTATTACTGTAGTTGATAAGTGTTTTATATTTGAGATGAGGACATGGCTGCTGATGAGGCCAAAACCTAGACTTTTTAGGCTTTAATTAGAGTTAACATTATTTTATGTATCCATAATATTGAAGAGACCATTTTGAAGGATATTGGTTAACTTATGTCCTTTTTGAGCACTTGAGTTTAACTAAGACTGTGTATCTTGAGGTGTTCAGGTTTATTTTGATTTTAGATTGTGATTGCTCTTCTCACAAATAACTTTTTCGTGTTTTTCACTGGTATGTCTCTGAGGTATTAAGTATTGCATCTTTGAATCTACTTTCAGTATGAGTAAAAAATACTTAGGTACCATTAAAATAAGATACTCTATACCTGCTAAAGACTGTGTGATTTCGGCTATTCTACAAGATCTTTACCAATCACACTATATGACATGGATCTAATAAACTTGGGTACGTACTTGAATATGTAAACTATTGAATTATGATGACACCTATTGAATTGTAGGCTATGACACAATTTAGTATAGAAGAATAAAACATCATTATTAGCATGCACTAGTGGTAAACAAATAGAGCAAGATGAATCAGACTTCGGCAGTTGTGATTTTTATGTGTGCTGAAAAAAAGAGCGATGCGAAAGGAGAATATGGACACGGTCATTGCTAGGTAAAAGAGGCCAACTTGGCATGCATTTTGCAAATGGAGCTAGATGTAAGTAGTTTTAAGTTTAAGTGCCATGTGTCGTTGATCAATATGCCGTAGATCGTAGCAGCAAACACAATTGACTGTGATGATCATGCAAAATTTTTGACACTTTTAGAAAATGATGGCAGGCTGTCATTGGTCGCAAGGCCGTGACAACAGCCGTCTTTGACCCTCTCTCATTGTACAACATTGGACCACCGTTTAGGAGCAATGATCATAGTAATCGCCACGACTGGTCATCTTTCACCAAAAGTGAAATGAAAAAGTCGATGTAAATGCAAACGGACGCCTGTACAATAGAAGGAGCAGCTCAAACATCTTTCACCTGAGCTGCCATTCTGGTAGAAGAATATGACACAAAAGAAAGTTCAACACTCTCACTTCAGCCATAAAAAAGAAACACAAATGTGATGTTTATCTGAAGTAATTTCCGCTTATTAATATGGTTGAATTGGATCAGCAAAGGTCAGCAGCGAAGGCATTGGTTAAGTAAGGGATAATGTAATCCAACTGGTGGTTCTCTCAAAATAAACCCCTTCGAGGAGGGGTCTTCATCAGCCTGAAAGGGTTTATTTTTAGAGAACCACTGGCTGGATGGACATTATCCCACTAATTATACGGCTACTTGCCACACAAGTAAATAATTTGACACGAAATATTGATCTGAGTTTAAATATTTTATTAGGTCTTTAAACGCAAAGTCTCTGTGGAGAGAGCAATTGCAGGGCGGCAAGTTCAAACTAAACGGACATTTAAGATATACAGTACACAGTCATTCATATCACTTACAAAACAACATTTCAACACATAAATAATTATGGAGATAAGATATGTTGATTTCAGATTGTACCTGTTTGTATCTTATAATCCAACAGTGTACAAAACAAAAGTCACAAAATGGCAGCATCTGTTTGTTTGAAATAAGAGAGAGTCCACGGTACTGGATGGCATAATTAAACAACTGTACACAAAATATTTATTCGACTAAGTTTTAATATTTTATTAGCTCACCAAATGCAAAACGTCCACGAAGAAAATTTTAGCAACTTAGCACTGCTGACTTCAGTAACCCAGATGAGCCTGCATTATCTGTTTTTAGTGTTGTTATCAGGGAATAATTTAACTGGATGGCACTATTGAATCAAGAATCTATCAGAATCAAGTATTCCACAGAGCTGAGTAATAATAAAATTAGATTAAATACATAATGTATATTTGTGTTATTTAGCATATTTAATTACTGCCAGTTTGAGTATTATTCTGAATTCACATTTCACTGTTTTAATTCATTTTGAGGAATATTGAATCTGTTTTGTGCAAATGAGATGAGTAAATAAATGCTCACATTTACTCTAGAACTACAATAACCATCATGTTTACACAGCGCACACATAAATGTGAACTTTTTAAAAATACTTATTTAAAAAGTAACTCAGACATTTTGTGAATGTAAAATGTATAGATTTCTTTACTAGTTATTTGAAAAATGTAATCTGATTACATAACTCACGTTACCTCCAACACTGTGACACTGAAGACTGGAGTAATGGCAGCTCAAAATTCAGTTTTGACCAAAGAATTTGCAGTCACATGAATAAATTACATTTTAAATTTATTACAGTAGAAAACAGTTATTTTAAAAGGTACACTGTGTAGGAATTCTGTTTTTGTCAAACAGCGCCCCCTAGAGTCGCTGTGGAGAACTTGTACTGTCGTAAATAACATGTGGCCCCTTTAAGAGCTGCGTGCGCTGAGTTAATTCTGTTTGATGCTCATTTTTATCCTGTTTTAAGTGAAAGCCTGACCGAGTGAGACTCTTGTCCGGTTTTCTCACGCGGTCAGGTTCTCGTTTTCTTTTCTTGGACTTTTCCGAGCCTGTGGTCACGTGACGGTTGTAAAGCGTTCTCCAGGCATTCTCCAGGTCACATGACCTGGCCAAAGACGGTTTGTTTTCTCCAACCTTACATAGGCGGTATTTCAAGAGGGCAGCCGCACAGAGCTAGGAGCATTGATAGTGTCAAGGTCTCTATATTGGCCTGAAGAATCATTTAAAATAACTCATATATGTCAACTCATTTGGCCAAAAGTTACACAGTATGCCTTTAAGTTGTAATACTATTTCATAATATTACTTAATTTACTGTATTTTTGTTTAAATGTAGCTTTGGTGAATACAAGTGACTTCAATTCTTCAGTTAGTGGAGCGATTATACGTGCCCTTTAAATACTTAAAATCTTATTTTAATCTAGTTTTAAAGGACAGTTTTAAACTGTTTATTGTGTCTTTTTAATAGATTATTGTTACATTTTTTGTTTCATAACTTAAATTAATATTTGGTATTTATGTGTACAGTAAATGTTTTTCTGCTATTGGAATGACGTGAGTGGCGAGCCGTAGCACACCAAGTATATGTTTCAAGGATGGTGAGATCAAGCCAGTCAAAGCGAATATACAATACTAAAAATGGGGAGATAAACACCTCTTTTTTGAAGGACATTTGTCGGGTTTTTTTGGGCCAAAATGTTCCTGTTAAGTATACATGCTGTTCATTTTGTACACCACAGATTTTTCGGCCTACTCTTTTGAAAAATTGACAGAAGTAGCAGTAAGTGGAAGTGATCCCATGCTTGGTTCTATTCAATTTCCTGGGTATCTTAGTGTTTGTTTTGTTTTGTGTAAGAAGCTGACTCATTTCCACTGGGAGAACTTCCTCCCAAGTGTTTGGTTGCAAATTGCCTTTACACCATCTTCTCCTTGTGCTATCGCTCTCGTCATGGCAACACACGCGTTCATGCTCTGTTTGCAGTACGTGCAGCCAGCCTCTTGTATGGGTTCCACCACCCACATGCTAAGCAAGCTCAGTGTTGCAATTGATGGACCTTCGGTGTTTGTTCCGCTGTTGTTAAATACCCCATCTCTACTAGCCCGCTGAACTAGGAAACATTAACAAGCCCATTAATTAGCAATTGTTATCTGACACTGAGGAGGAAGATGGTTTTGTTGAGATCACATGGAAATATGGTAGTGGACTGCAGTGTGATCTGCTACGAGGATATAAAACGCCCCTTAACAGCCCACAGCGGATCATCCCTATAATACAGACCTTAGTAAGTTTGTCGGTCAAAGTTCAACGGTAACATGGCATATCTGGTGGTATTTTACTTTAAGTGACAGCTTTGGATGTCATCTATATATCTATAAGCTTTGAGAGAAGGGTGATACTTAATGAAATGAACTGTAAAACTATCCTAAGGAAAAGATTCAGTGAGATGACAGCTTACAGCAGTTGTGAAGAGAGATCACATAATCACAGATTTTTAAGAGCGGTGACAGCCGAGTTGATTACAGTTTTTTTTTTTTTTTTTTTTTTGAGGGGGTAATGAAAGATTATACACACACATACTCACACATTCACTTCACACAAACAGTTATTAATTTAAAATTAATAATTGGTATTTGGTTATTAGAAGTTTGTTGATAAGTTATTGGTAAATTTTCACATTTAATAAAATCATCATTTTAATGCTGAAAATAGTTAAAATCAGTCAATTGACTTATTTTATATTCTAGCTTGTCATCGTTTTAACAAATGTTTTCATTTGTCACACTTCTGACTTGGCTAGATCAGAAATTTGAAAATGAATATAGCCTACATCAAAGATCACAAGCAAACACTGATCACCATTATGGTGACTTCAAAACAATTACAGTGGTAAACAATTATTTTTTTTACAGTGGGATGGTTAAAGACAACTATATAAAGTGAACAATATATATATTGTTTAACTGTGAGTTCATTTTATATAGTTGTCTTTAACCATATATCTATATATGTAGCATAGGGTTCTTTACTCAACTGCAATGGACCTTTTATGCAAAAAAATGATGATAATGACAAGAAAGAACCCTTATGGCACAAAGATTCTTTATACGCTATTATTAATTCATATATTACATTATTATGCAACATTTTGCTGTTGTAATTAATTTATTGTTTAATAATCTGTTGTAGTAACTTAATATCCCATTTTAATCATGCTGATTTTTGAAGGATAAAAACTAAAATGTCACTCTTCGTGTGATATTAATGAATTACATTTTTAAACCCCCATATCTTGAATTTTGTGATCATTCATGCATTGCATTTTGGGGGTTCCAAATACGTAGCACTTTAGAACCTTTTAAGGTTCTATATAGAACCTTTTCTTTCTTAGAGTGTAGCAGCAAATTACAGAGATGTTCATCATTCTGCTGTTGATTAAAGGGCGGGTTTACTGCTCTTTTTCTTTGCATGATTGTGTTTATGGGGTGCAATATAACATGTATCCGTAGTTTTTCTTTTTTTAAAAGTCTTATTTTTCATAAATTTCACCTTTATTGTCAGCCGCGCTCTCCTCTGTCCCCTGAACGAGGCGGTTCACTTCCTGAGTCTATGAAAACACTCCCTCAGAATGACGTTGTGAGCTCAGATTGGTTCGTTTGGGCCGGTGTGTTGTGATTGGCTAAACTGTCGCTCACGTTGTCCGGAAGATTAACGCCCATGACCTTTACGGGCGAAACGGGCGGGCATGCCAAAGGTGGATAACATAGACGGTGGATACACGTAAATAATGATGTCGAGACTGCAGTATCAGTGAGGCAGAATCAGACAGAGAAAGCCGCGATGAAGAGAGTCAAGCAGAACCTCACCACACACGGCTCATAATAAAGGTTTCTGAATGATAATTTGCTTCATTTTTTAACTTTATACACGTTTGATTTACACAATAGCATCTGACTGGCAACGATAGCAACTGACTGGCTAACTAATGTTATACTCAAACAGCGTTTGCAGGTTTACGTTCTTGATCAAATCGAAAATAAAGTCATAAAGCATATATATATGAAAAATACATTTACAACATTAGTACTTATACAAAATCCAGGTCCATAATGTTTGTACGCGTTTGCCGTTGACACAAAATAGCCAAACTAGTAGCCCATAAAGCCTACAAAGCCAGAGCTGGCATTTGAAGAAAAAAAAAATACACAACGCTCCGTCGGTAATTATACATGCAAATACATTTAAAATGATGAAGTCTTAGCCTACTTACAGTGTGGCCCAACAACTGCTGACTTTTAACTGCTGGTTTTAAAGCTGGATCTGCTTCATGATTCCAGAAACAGTTTCTTGTTTACGTTAATCCGGTTGAACTCGTGGAGATTCTGGAAGCTGTCTCTCGTAAATGCGCAGCACAGAGAGCTAGATTACAATCGTCACTTTCAGGAATATAATCAAACACAAATTGTATCCATTGTTGTCGAAGTATAGTGTCCGTGGGAAGCCCGAAACACAGAAGACCTGACAGCTGCGTGAACAACACACTCGACGCATGCCCTTTCCTGCATATTCCGGAGGGAGTGGTTGATGCAAATGTGTGGGTTAGTGACGTACCATAACCCAGCTGTAGTCCAAAACGAGTCGTTTTTGTAGGCAATTTTACTTCCTGATTTTTAAAAGACGATATCTCTGCTTACACTAAACTTTCAGTGCTGCAACTTTGCAGATACTGTTCATGCACCAACAGCAACATTATACACTATTTAAAATCAAAAAAGTGAAATTGCAGTAAACCCGCCCTTTAACAAAAATGTGTTTGAAAATTACACAGCATTCAATGGTCAAAAGGATCAATCAAAAGGATTACACAGTAGATCTGGCTACGGTAATTTATTGTAAGTAATACACTTCAATCCTGTAACTTTATAGCAATTTTTACTAATTAAAAAACACAACATGCTATTTTATGACCCCTCTTATTTGTAAGGTATATGTAAACTTATAACCACAACTATACTCTTTGTGCAGGGACAAATTTGATTACTATTTTACTGACTTGTTTAACTTGATGGATACTATTTGGCACTTCACAACACCCATTCAAACAGACAGATAGCAGAAGCCAGATAGAAGTATAAGCTGCTCTAAATAAGTTAGGTCACAATTTATTTTGAATGTGAGAAGAGAGCTCAATCCTGTGAAACTGCTGCATATGAGCGATAGAGAAGAAATGTGTGTGTTTGTATGAAAGCTGTTTGCTTCTATCATGATCCGCTATTGTGCTTTAAATGGGCTGGCCTGAGAGAGGCAGAGCATTTCTTCCTTTAAAAAATAGGTCAAAGTGCACTTGATCATAAAGATTTGTTTTCTTGACTTCTGTGCACATCTACTCCACACTCTGTGACACATGACAAGAGGAGAAAGATATACTGTATGTATATACATTGCTAAACTAACATGATCAAATAAATGGCTGAATTATGATAAAAAGATAAACAATAAAATATGCAGTGTAAACCATGTTAAACATCCGTAAATGTGCCAACTCTTAGAGAGTGTGAGATTGGACTGCTTGGTGTTATAAACACTGATGTCCTCATTATCCACTCCATATGTTTATTTGCTCACTAGTGCTCATTAGACATGCAGGATGCTGCCTCTCATGAGAGAGCGCCACAGAAATCCACACAAAGTCATTACCAACAACCTACAAATGTCAGAGTATTGTTGCATTTCAAACTGCCTGAAAGTCAGACAAAAGATGAAGCATCATATATTTCAGATCCACTGAGTTGATCTGAGAAAGAGTGTGAGTTAAAAACAAGAAACTTCCAGGCACTCAAAATGAGAAGAGTATGAGGAAATCTGATAATGAGAATAATGTATACAAGATTCAACAATAAGATTTTTTGGTAACACTTCATTTGAAGGGGTGTGCATAAGACTGACATGACACTGTCATAAACATGACATAACACCTGTCATGAACATGAAGGAGTCTTTATGAATGTTTATGACTGTTGTCATTAAGGGTCATTCGGAAAATTATGACACTTTAAATGCAAAGTTGACATTGTTTAAAATGTCTTTGTCATGACAACTTGACATTAACCAAGACAAAAAATGTCTTTGTTATGACATATTGACATTAACAAAGACAAAAATGTCTTGTTTATGACAACTTGACATAACCAAGAAATCATAACCTGTTAACCTGTAATGTGTTAACATTACATTACCCTGTCATATGTTATGGTTGGTTTTAACTTTGGTTGTCATGACACCATTATAACTGTGACATGAATATTTGACTTGTCCTCAAGTAAAGTGGAACACATTGTACTAGTTATAAAAATGTCATTAAGGGTCATTAGACTGTCAAATGCTTTAACAACAGTGTCATTAATGTTTCCCTTTACCTCAAGTAAAAGTGGAGCATGTTGGACTAGTTATTATTTCTTTGTTAATGTCAAGTTGTCATAATCAAGACATTTTTGTCTTTGTTAATGTCAAGTTGTCATAACAAAGACATTTTAAACAATGTCAGTTTTGAATTAAATGTTTAATAATTTACCAAATGACCCTTAATGACAACAGTCATAAACATTCATAAAGACTCCTTCATGTTCATGACAGGTGTTATGTCATGTTTATGACAGTGTCATGACAGCCTTATGCACACCCCTTCAAATAAAGTGTTACCGATTTTTTTAGTTCAGATTTTGCAAACCCACCACGTGACCGATAACCCCCATATGAAGGATAACTATTGCAAACCCACCATATGAAGACATATGAAGAATAACTATTAGTTTAAAAATGTAGTATTTCCTTTGCACTAATTGTAAATTGTAGTAAGATGCTAATTTATTCTTTGTGCAAATAGTGCCAGTATATTACAAAACAGTATGCATTAATAACAACATTCAGTGTATATGACTATATTTATTAAAATCATAAATGAATGCTATCTTATTGGGACATTAAATTGCCTTGTTCCCAAAGGCCTACCCTACCCACCCTCTAACCCTACCTGATAAGCCATTTATTCCCATATTGTTGGACACTTTATTTCCACTTTTCAATATTTTCTTCATTTTCATTTATAATAATTGCTTTTCTAAGCTTATATGTGTTTAAAATAATATATGTTTAAATAGAAACTCTGATGAAATATGAATGTTTTTGTAATTTAAAAATATAATAACTCAGTTTTTTAATCAATGAATAATACAGTAACAGTTTTGCATTAATAGATACACTTTTAATGGAAAATGTTGCTATTTTTGTATCATATTCAAGCCATTGCTTTCTAACTGATGCTAAAACTTACCTTGTAAGGCCCAATGATGGAATGAAACAGCAACATTTAAGCACAAGTAGAGGAAACATTAGAAAGTGGGATTTACAATTCTAACACAGTCTCATCCCAAGTCGTCATATATCTGACGTCTTGGGAGGTCTTTTGACCATACGCCTTTTTAGGGTACCCTTAAACGTCGGTTAGTTGACGATCCCGGGCCGTCATACAGCTGACGATTTACCTTTAATGTCAGTTAGGTGACGGGTAGGTTTCGGCAGGTTTAGGTCTGGGGTAGGGTTAGGATTCGATGACGTCATCTACCGACGTTTAAGGGTACCTTAAAAAGGCGTATGTTGACGTATGGTCAAAAGACGTCCCAAGACGCCAGTTATATGATGTCTCTGGGATGAGACTGCACTGAATTCCATTTTGTTCTATGAAAATAATTCAGATTCATTGAAATGATATCAAGCAAACAACTGGTTTAACAATGAACTAATACTGAAAAAGTGATCAATCTAACTCTGCATGACAAGCTAATATCTTATAAAGATAAATGAATAAGTATCCATAAACATCTGTTTAGATTAAAAGCAGCCAATTGATCATTTTGATGGAGTGCTATGAGTAAAACAAAAGTTTTTAAATACATTCAAGGCCAGGTAATGAACAAAGGTTCTGAAGGTAATCTATTACAGGTTTAAAGTGCGACTACTCGTATTGTGAGGAAAGATCCAGGCGCCATCTGAACACCACTGATAGTCTAAATGCTCTCACTGAGTCCGATAAACAACCCAAATATCATTCCACTAAATCCCTTGAAAAGCACCATCTTTTTGAAAGAATGCAAGGGTTTGCAGGACTTGCTCTGTCATGCCACCCTGTCTCGCTCCAGCACCCTAGTTAATACATTGCTGGCCTGAAAAAAGATGTAATGACGCACCTTAAGTTATGCATGGGTAGTTTTACTTCTTGTACTGTATCTGGGTCAGAAGCCTCCCTTGTGTCTAAAACAGCAGTTGAAAACTGCCACTGCTGGACAGTGCTGTGCTATTATAATAGTTACAATCATTACGCTTTCATTTGACAGCTTCTTCTACACAATTTCTGATGAGAAAAGTTAAAATTGCTCTGCTCTCCAGGAAACACTTAAATCAAGAGGATAGCCATCAACTGAATGGGACAGCAACGCGTCGTCTTATGTGCTCTGTGTTCACTGCAGCTGCTGATTCGTAAAATGTCACCACTTTGATTTAAGAGATCAATCTGTCCTTGTTAGACGGAGGATGGATGGACTATAATGCCCTTTCACTTTGAGTTTCGAGGTTTGTGTGTGCAGTGATAGAGACCTAGCTTACAGAAATGTGCTCTAAGAACGTTTTGCTAACTTCCGATGAAGTTTAAAATGTTATTTCTAAATGTTCTCAGAATGTTCAAATCATCCATTTAAAAAAAAAAAACTTTGTTATGTGAACATTAGAAAAACATTGTGAGTGTTTTCTCTATTTGATCATTTTGCATGTATTATAAGAACATTACCTTTAAAGGGGACATATCATGCAAAATCCACTTTTTTAGCCCTTAAATGCATTTTGTTGTAGATTTGGAGTGTTTATAAGTACAGAAAAGATGCAATTATTCTCCTCAGGTGCTTTGTTTATATCTTTATATTCTGTTTTGGTCATATTTTTCAACCTGTTCAGACTTTTCTGTTGTCTATGACGTTTTTTGAGCAAGTACGTCACCGTATTTGCAGCGGAACTGACAAATAAGGACATCGACTACCGGTCCAACACTTCCAGCAATCCACCATTATTATTTCTCGCTCCGATTTTGTAGTCCAAGCTCAATCATGCAGAAGTTACGAGAGGGCTAGTCAAAATGTTCGGTTGTTGGATGTAGTGACCTGAAGCACTTCAAGGATCCCCACTTCAACAACCTCAGCCAGTATACAGAAAGGGTTTGCCGATCGACTTCTATCATTTAGCTGCTGTGTTTCCTGATGACTTTCTAAACGTAAGTTATCATTTTATTATCAATACAGATTTTTAGTGGTAAGATCAGACCGCAGTCATTTATCTTGTCAGTGTGCTTGTTTTAACAAGAGAGAATAGTCGACTTTCACTAATAACACAACATAGTTAACTAACTTACATACCTGCCTCCATATGAACTTAAGACGTTGTTCTGCAGGTTCGTCGTCCATCATCTTTTTCAAATCGTCTCGCTCTGGCTCGAATATGTAAGGCTTGGTGGACAAGCTCTTCCGTTGTTGACATTTTGTTAACGAGTGAATAAAAATGTTCTTTGAAGCTATAGTAATCGTGATCTCTTATTCAAACTACAATAATGTGCCGAAACGCTGAAGAGTTGAACTGCACCGTGAACTCAGCGACCTGGAAAGCGGGCGGGGTAAGATGGTACGCCTTTTTATTTAAAGGGGCCGCATTGAAACGACTTGCT
>JAQIUQ010007216.1:0-32708 GCA_030378365.1 Hybognathus amarus | reverse complement strand
CACAACGTCTGAGTATGGACCAGTTAAATCAGAAGACTAAATTCGCCTGCAGAGAATAAAGGTGTCACAACAATAATGAGCCACTCCCACGATGTATAAGGTTTTTTCTGAATGTATTAGTTGTTGTTGAATGCAAAACTTGGATTTAGTAAATGGAATGTATAATAGAAAACAAAACAAAAATACAGGAAAATAAAATACAATGTAATAAACAAATTCTGTAAACACTTTCTTTCCCTTATAAATTTCAAGGACTTCAAATGTTCTAAAGATCACAAAAAAAAATAAAATAAAAAAAATAAAAATTAGTGCAATCACTTTCTTTTAAACACTGTTTATGTTAATACACTAACCCTTTGTTTGTTCCCTTCTAGGTTTCACTAGATTTAATCCAGGTTCTTTGGAAAAACAAAAAAAAACATACAAATAAAGATTTGTCACCACCAGTAACACTAAATTCACCTTGTGACTTAATTTCAATTAAAGTTAATTACTTATTTAAAAACCTTCTTCAGGTTTTTGGTAACTAGGTTCCTTCTTTTGACTCTTAATAAAAAAAATAGAAGAAAGGAAACAATAAAATAAAAAAAAATAAAAATAAAAAACAATTACATTTGATCAAGTAATTCAAAAAAAAACAATAAACCCAACAAATTCACATTTAATTCCCTTCCCAGGGATTTAACCCCTGAGGCTTCAAAATGGGTTCAGTGCAGTCTCTGAAGTTACATTCACAACCTTGTGAATACTGCTGAAACTTGTAACGACAACGGTCGGCTATTGTTCGTTACTCAGTCTCTCCTTGTGACTGAATCCTTCCATTTGAACAGTGAAAAGTGTAAGTGTTGTTAGTTCAATTTCCTACCATCCAAGTCGGCAACGAAAACATCAGTTTCATACAATCACGACTCGCTGTTAGGTCCGTGCGGCTCGCCAGTCCCGACTCCCTCCGTGAACATCAGAGTTAGGACGAAATCCAGGAACTCCAATCAGGAAAAGCATCGACTCAACGCAGATTCGACTCAACGATACACAGCAAGCACTCGTCCAAGTGATGATGAAATGAAATCAGGAAAGACAAAAAACTAAACAAAAAGAAGCAAGTGGAGAAGAAAAAAAAAAACCTGACCTTGAATACAAGGTCAAAAAAAATAATACTTGTTAGTTGTCTTCATAACATCAGATCACATCATTTACCATGGTTAACACAGCATCAAAATGGCGATCACGTTTTACATACAACGTGCTAACAATCGTTCACAAATGTGGTTATAAAGAAAAATACATTAATAAAATAACTCAAGCAGATTTCTGATTTATGTTTCACTTATATCAACTTTTCATGAACATTTCACCCAGATGAAATAAAAGTGTAACTCACCAAGACCAGATGAACTTGAACATATAATCTGTTTTAGGTCTGAAGAACTGTTACAATTCCATCCTTTTCTTATCTCTCTCTCAAAAATTAATTCTTACTGATTTACTTACTGAATTTCTTACTGAATTAATTCTTACTGATTAATTATTACTGATCTGCGTTTCTTCAGTAAACATCCTTGATACGTGAACGCGCTATGCGTTAGCAGGTTGCTTCTCCGCAACTGCGTCACACATTATAAAATCAATAACAGTCTCTTTCACATCAAATTTCACTTTTCCTCTTGCGCTACATCGTCTCTGAAACAATATAACTTCAATACTAATCAATTTTTCTCAAATAGATTAATCAAATACTCAATTTTCTCTGGAGAGATCTGAAACACGTCTGCTCTCGTTTGCTCTGCCGATTCCAAAAAAAAAAAAAATGAGCTCCTACCGCGTGCGAAATCCGGAACACAAAAATGCGCTGACCCAACATTCTCAATTCTCATTGGTCAATCCCTCCAAACAAAAATTATTTTAATCGGCTGTTTTAAAACACACAAAATTAGTGCATAAAATGAAAATAAAATAATATTTTTCTGCTTATTCATGTGTTTTTTTTTTTTTTTTTATTTAACTTTTGTAACCTGGGTTACACCCTCCCCCGTTGATCTTATGCACGTCCTCGGGCATGCATATGGCTGTGTCGTCAACACTGACAAAGGGTCGCCGGTACCATGACACATTTACCCCAGATCATATCTGAATTTTCTTCAGACTGAGCAAAAACAGCACTTAGTCCTTGTAATAAGGACTGAACCACTGAGATTAAAGGATTGCCCAATTGAGGATAGTGAAATTTCTTTGGGGGTTTGATTTGCCTTGCAGAACGTCTAATACCATCAAAACCTCTGGGTCTTCTTCCTCTAATACCTTTTCACTGGACATACTTTCTTCAGAGACCATCTCAGGTCTAGGACCATTACCCTCATCCTGAACAACCCTCAGATCTTCAACTAGATTCAGCACTTCATCCTCCATCGACTCATTCACCAACTCACAGTTAATGCAATCCTCCTCCCCAGACACCATTACAGTGTCATCTGCTCTACATTCTCCATGATCAACATGCATATTCTCAGATTCCACTCCATTACTCACAGGTAAGTGCTCATTCACTTCACACACTTGTTCGTTCACTTCATTAACCTCACACTGTTTCTCTTCCAGGGGATCAACATTTGTCTGACTGGTACCTGCTAATTCAACCTCAACAGTATCTGTGATTGGTAGATTCCCCAAATGATAGGAAGAACTCTCAGGTGGTAAGTAGTGCGTAACAACCTCTACTAATTCTCGGGGTACAAAACGATTACAAGACTCATTCTCAGAATTCTCTTCATTGTTTGAATTTTCTGCATCATCATCATTTTCCATACCCAACTGAGGCTTTGTTCGACATCTTTGACGCACTTTGGGTAAGATTGTCTCGTCTGCCCCCACACCGGGTAAAAACCCACAAGGTAAGAGCAGGTCTCGGTGCAGAGTACGGACGGGACCCTCCTTCCCTTCAGGACAAACTGTGTACACAGGAACATCTTGTGCTTTCTTCAAAACAAGGTAAACATCTGATTCCCATTTGTCGGCCAATTTCTGTTTGCCTCTCAACCGGACATTCCTAACTAAAACTCTATCACCCACTTCCAAACAGGAAGCCACTACATTTCTGTCAAACCTCTTTTTATTCCGTTCAGCTACTTTCATGCTATTTTTTGAAGCCAATTTGTAGCTTTCCTCTAACCTATTCTTTAGAGAGGTTACATATTTCGAGTGGGATTGGCCAGATTCGTCGTTCAGGATGCCAAAAGCCATGTCCAGCGGCAACCGCGGCTGCCTTCCAAACATGAGCTCATAGGGCGAGTAGCCAGTAACATCGTTTCTGGTGCAATTGTACGCGTGCACTAATGGTTTGACATACTCTTTCCAGTGAGCTTTCTGTTTGTTCTCTAGAGTGCCTAACATCTGCAGCAAAGTTCTATTAAACCGCTCTACTGGGTTTCCCCTAGGGTGGTATGGCGTTGTTCTGACTTTGCGAATACCAGCGATCTTACATAATTCCCGGATGGTATGGGACTTCTAAATCTGGCCCTTGGTCGCTGTGTAACTTCTCTGGAAACCCGTAATGTACTAAAAATTGGTCCCAGAGGCACTTAGCAACTGTCTGAGCTTTTTGATTTCGAGTGGGGATAGCGACAGCGTACTTTGTAAAATGGTCAGTGATGACCAAAATGTCTTTAGTATTGCTGCTGTCGGGTTCTACTGACAGGAAGTCCATACAGACCAACTCTAATGGCCTGCTGGTCTGTATGTTCACCAGTGGAGCAGCCTTCTGCACGGGAGACTTCCTTCTGACACAACGCTCGCAAGTCCTGATCTTGCTTTCCACGGCATGTGCCATTCGTGGCCAATAAAAGCGGGAACGAACAAGATCAAGGGTCCTTTCCATGCCTAGGTGGCCCATATCATCATGCAAACAGGTAAGCACCATCTCCCTAAGATTTTTAGGCAATGCTAGCTGTCTTTGCATCCTTCCTTGGTCCAGACGCTTCCGATACAATAACCCGTTTCTCATTTCAAACTTATTCCATTCCTTAAACCACAAAACCATTCCCAATGGCTTCCCTTTCACACTGTTTGGTTTTTGGTTGGACTCTAGACATTCAATAACCTCCCTTATTTCAGGGTCCTCCCTCTGTCTACGCATCAAATCATCCTCAGACAATCTAGGAATGGAAGGTAGGCCATGGTCACACTCATCAATAAATGCCTGGGGTAATGCATCTGCAGTCACAACTAAGGACTCAACCAAAGCTACGGGAGAAGGTTGATTAATCTGATTCCGCTCACATATAGCTCTCACCACCTCAGGAAACATAACCTGCTGCCCCTGTTCGGCCTCAACTAGATGGTTTAAGGTGAACTGCCTTATGCGTTCCCGTTCTTTTTGGGACTCCAAATCATCCCTGAGCTGACCGTTTGGACGTCGAGACAATCCGTCTGCGTCTTGATTCTGGGTACCTGCTCGATACTGGAGTTTGAAGTTGAAAGTGGACAGACTGGACAACCACCGGTAGCTTGTGGCATCGAGTTTTGCTGAAGTTAGGACATATGTTAAGGGATTACTATCGGTCACTACTGTAAATTCGCTCCCATACAAATAGTCACTAAACTTAACGGTAACCGCCCACTTAAGAGCTAAAAATTCTAGCTTATGAGCTGGATACTTAGCTTCACTGCGAGTCAAACCCCGACTGGCATACGCAATGACCCTTAGCTGGCCCTCCTGCTCTCGATACAAAGCAGCCCCGAGCCCGGTGGTGCTGGCATCAGTATGCAAAATATAAGGTAGCTTGGGATCGGCATAACCCAAAATTGGAGCAGTTGTCAATTTGTTCACAATGGTTTCAAACGCTTGTTGGCATTCAACAGTCCATCTATCCCCTAACGGCTCTTTTGGGTTGAAATAGGGACGATTTACTTCCTTACACTTAGTTCTCTTCCTAACGGGGGGATACCCAGCTGTGAGATTATTAAGGGGTCTGACAATCTTGGAGAAGTCCTGTACGAATCTACGGAAATACCCAGCAAATCCTAAAAAGGATTTCAACTCTCTAAGATTTTGTGGTCTCGGCCAGGTTTTTACGGCTTCTATTTTACTTGGGTCAGTGCTCACGCCATATTGGGACACAACATGACCAAGATACCGTACAGACGTCTGGAAAAATTTGCACTTGTCGGGAGAAAGTTTTAAGCCATACTCTTTCAACCGGTCAAGGACTTGTACATAGACGGCGTTCATGCTCCTCAAGGGTCTCTGAAAAAACAATCAGATCGTCTATGAAGACCAGAACTTCACTTCGATTCAAGTTCCCCATGCAACGCTCCATGAGCCGCTGAAAAGTACTTGGGGCGTTCGTCATACCCTGGGGCATCCCATCGAACTCCCAGAAACCCCAGGGACATACAAAAGCCGTCTTTTCCTTATCCTGCTCGTCCATCTCAATCTGGTAGTATCCAGATTTCAGGTCGAGAACGGAAAACCATTTGGAGCCTGTAAGCACTGAAAACGCCTCTTCAAGATTTGGAAGGGCATAGGCATCCTTAATGGTCTGCGCGTTCAGCTTCCTGAAATCGACACAAAGCCGTACAGAGTTATCTTTTTTTCTCACCACAACAATGGGAGAAGCGAAAGGAGATTCTGACTCCCTGAATCACTCCAGCATCTAACAACTCCTGCAAGTGTTTCCTAACTGCACTAACATCATTAGGATGAATTGGCCTGGGTCTGTGTTTGAAAGGGGTCTCATCGCTGAGCCTAATGTGATGCTTCACCTTGTCTGTATGAACGTAATCCATATCATGCAAGGCGAAAACTTCAGGCATCGCACTCAACAAGGCCGAGATCCGACTCTTCCATTCCGCTGGCAAAGGGGAGTCACCGAAATCAATGTTTATCTGCGTTTCTTGTGATTCTGTTTGTACTTGAGGGGAATCCGTTCTCTGAGGAGCCTCTATCACTTGCTGGACTGAGTACATTTCAGCTAACACGGTCTTAGAAGGAACCACAATGTCAGTATGGGTTTGTCATGCATACTGACCAAACGATGTCAGGCACACGAACAAAACGTTTGCTGGGCAGGGTGTGTAGACCATTGGCAATGACTAAACCACCCGGTAAGTTAGACAATTCAGACGGCCCAATGACTGCCAAGTTCTCTGAGAAACAACTGTTAAGGTAAACAACACCCTCAATTACTGCACTACCACCCGCAGGCACTGTTTCAGCATCGTCTCCGCCCAATGTTACATGCCCCAAGGTCTCTGCACATCTCTGCTTATGCCTAGCACTCAGAACCTTAAGCACAGCTCTATACCCACTGAAAGCTGGGCTGAGCTCAACATCTCCCTGAGCATGAGTATCATACAAGGTATCCAAAGAGTTTGTCCCCACTAATACCTGTTGCACCCCCAGCAAGTCAGGAACCACTAAGGCTAGAGTATCAATTTCAGTCTCTAACCCCAAAAAGTCTTTAGGGAAAGTTAAAGTAAGTTCTATATACCCTAAATAGGGCACAGACTGTCCATTGGCCCCCTCTACCTCCAACAAGCCATCTAACGGCTTCACAGGATGCTCTGCTAAATGTTCCTTGTGGAATGAGGACGGAATTGTGGTCACTTGGGACCCAGTGTCCAATAAACAATTCACGGGTATTCCATTAATGCACAACTGGGCAGTGCACTTTGTCCCTATTAATCCTTTTGGCAACCTTCCTGATATTATGCTTTTTGAACAAGTGTCAAAAGCTTTTCTGCTCTTTTTAGGGCAATGAAACTCATTGCCGTTCTCTGCATGCCCTACTGCAGAAACGGCCTGGAGTTTACCTGCTGCGATTTCACTTGGTTCTGCAAGTCCCATTGGGCTTGTTTCTCTCTCAACAAACACCGTTTTCTGGCCACTTTGGAAGGGTCTGGATCATTTTCACAGTGGCTAACCATGTGCCCATCTTCACCGCAGCGAAAACAGTACCCTGGCGTCGGGGCAAGCCTGTCCCACCCTCATTTGACTCAACCTGTCTGGGCCATGCCTTTTCAAAATTTCCACGCGAAACTAACTGGTTTTGAGTTCGACTTTTCTGTGCTTCCAACGTAACCATTTGAGCTTTTAATGCAGCTACTTGCTTCGTTAGCTCAGAAAGTTCTGAAGTACTTGAGTCAGTGTACAGTGGTTTTTTAGGCACAGCTGACTCCATAGCCTGGACTTGCGCTCTTAACTCTTTTACTTCTGTTCTTAGTTTAGAGAATTCAGCTTCCTGGCCATCCGCCTGCCCCTTCTTAAAACCTGTAATCTTCTGAGGAGCTAACTGCATTGGGCGCCTGACATTGCTCTTTTTGCCTGATCTATTTGGGTAATCGCTTCACCTCCTGACTCAGTAACATGAGGGGATAACTGATGTACAGTAGCTTTTGACTTAAAAGTTTGTGAGCTGAGTCTGTTCATCCCCAAATGGCTTCTGCATGCGCTCCTCTTTGGAAGCTTGTTTGTCCTCCTCAGCCCTAACAGACATTACTAATTCAGCAAATGAAGGAGGGTTGAGCTTTCTTTCTTCAAGACGCAAATTTCCGAGCAACCGGTTATCCCAACACCCTCTACAAAACTGCTTTAATAAGCTGCGGTCACGCTCTGCTTCTGGAATGCCTTCCCTCCGCACTGCCGCGCTTAGCATGACTTGCAGACGATGCAGGTAGCTAGAGGGTTTCTCCCCCTGGTTTTGCAACAATGTCATAAATTTTGCCAATAACTCGTCGCCATCTTCAACTGATCCATAGACAGACTCTAACAACTCTAAATAAACGACTGGAGATGCTTGAGGGCCAATGTGCTTTACAACATCAGCAGCTGGTGGTAAAAGGCTGTCGAGTATTTTTCTGGTTCGGGACAAGTCAGAAATGGATGGGTCATCAAGTAAAAAATCAACGCTCGCCCTCCAGGTATCAAAGTCAGGTTCATTGGCTGGTCGAGGAACTTTCCCTGAAAATGACCTCAAGCGCACAGGAACATACTGAGTTGATACAGCATCAGTAGCTCGCACAATATGTTCGACTGACAACTCGTTGTACGCTGAGGAGGACTTATTACATTCATGGGCAGAGTAGTACACGAAGGCACCGCATGTTCTTCGTTAGACTTGGTCAGGTTTTGATCTTTGCTTTGTTGACTACTTGACAAAGGTACGCTATCCGACAATGAAGGTGCAGTCGGCTCTTCAACTACTCTTTGTGACTGAAATGAAAACCGATGGGTTTGAGAATCAGCCACAATAGGACACTCATTTCCATCACTTGACATGGGTGACTGTTCAACGAAAACGCTAGCAGCATTAAGCTTCTTTAGCTCCTCTTGAACTTACGACCTGCACAGGTTTTCCGCTGAAATCTCGCAATTTCTTGCAGTTCCTCTAAATAATTGCTAGTGACATCACCCCCAGTTGTCTGCGAGTAAACACTGCTCAGGGCACACACATTAAAGAATGTGTCTGCATTAGAAGTACTAACAATTCGTAAGGGCAACAAAGGTCGCAACGCATCCATAGCTGAGCTATATTGGAACTCTATTATAGCTTGCTGATGAAATTCAGAGGAAGGACTGTCAATGAGTAAAGTTCGCTTTATGCTACCATAGCGCATCAGCCATGACTCAAGATCTTGATCGGATTCAGATAGCGTTATACCGCTCACTAGAACGGCATCACGAACACGCACTTTTTCTCGTCTCACAATGTCCATAGTTCTTAACTGTTCTACACTGCTTTCTCACTCTGAGAATTCACTATTGTTGTATGACACTCCAAATTCTCCTGGCTGGTTCGCCAACTTTGTAACCCTTCACTCAATTTGCTACAGACACAACGTCTGAGTATGGACCAGTTAAATCAGAAGACTAAATTCGCCTGCAGAGAATAAAGGTGTCACAACAATAATGAGCCACTCCCACGATGTATAAGGTTTTTTCTGAATGTATTAGTTGTTGTTGAATGCAAAACTTGGATTTAGTAAATGGAATGTATAATAGAAAACAAAACAAAAATACAGGAAAATAAAATACAATGTAATAAACAAATTCTGTAAACACTTTCTTTCCCTTATAAATTTCAAGGACTTCAAATGTTCTAAAGATCACAAAAAAAATAAAATAAAAAAATAAAAATTAGTGCAATCACTTTCTTTTAAACACTGTTTATGTTAATACACTAACCCTTTGTTTGTTCCCTTCTAGGTTTCACTAGATTTAATCCAGGTTCTTTGGAAAAACAAAAAAAAACATACAAATAAAGATTTGTCACCACCAGTAACACTAAATTCACCTTGTGACTTAATTTCAATTAAAGTTAATTACTTATTTGAAACCTTTTTCAGGTTTTTGGTAACTAGGTTCCTTCTTTTGACTCTTAATAAAAAAAATAGAAGAAAGGAAACAATAAAATAAAAAAAAATAAAAATAAAAAACAATTACATTTGATCAAGTAATTAAAAAAAAAACAATAAACCCAACAAATTCACATTTAATTCCCTTCCCAGGGATTTAACCCCTGAGGCTTCAAAATGGGTTCAGTGCAGTCTCTGAAGTTACATTCACAACCTTGTGAATACTGCTGAAATCTTGTAACGACAACGGTCGGCTATTGTTCGTTACTCAGTCTCTCCTTGTGACTGAATCCTTCCATTTGAACAGTGAAAAGTGTAAGTGTTGTTAGTTCAATTTCCTACCATCCAAGTCGGCAACGAAAACATCAGTTTCATACAATCACGACTCGCTGTTAGGTCCGTGCGGCTCGCCAGTCCCGACTCCCTCCGTGAACATCAGAGTTAGGACGAAATCCAGGAACTCCAATCAGGAAAAGCATCGACTCAACGCAGATTCGACTCAACGATACACAGCAAGCACTCGTCCAAGTGATGATGAAATGAAATCAGGAAAGACAAAAAACTAAACAAAAAGAAGCAAGTGGAGAAGAAAAAAAAAACCTGACCTTGAATACAAGGTCAAAAAAATAATACTTGTTAGTTGTCTTCATAACATCAGATCACATCATTTACCATGGTTAACACAGCATCAAAATGGCGATCACGTTTTACATACAACGTGCTAACAATCGTTCACAAATGTGGTTATAAAGAAAAATACATTAATAAAATAACTCAAGCAGATTTCTGATTTATGTTTCACTTATATCAACTTTTCATGAACATTTCACCCAGATGAAATAAAAGTGTAACTCACCAAGACCAGATGAACTTGAACATATAATCTGTTTTAGGTCTGAAGAACTGTTACAATTCCATCCTTTTCTTATCTCTCTCTCAAAAATTAATTCTTACTGATTTACTTACTGAATTTCTTACTGAATTAATTCTTACTGATTAATTATTACTGATCTGCGTTTCTTCAGTAAACATCCTTGATACGTGAACGCGCTATGCGTTAGCAGGTTGCTTCTCCGCAACTGCGTCACACATTATAAAATCAATAACAGTCTCTTTCACATCAAATTTCACTTTTCCTCTTGCGCTACATCGTCTCTGAAACAATATAACTTCAATACTAATCAATTTTTCTCAAATAGATTAATCAAATACTCAATTTTCTCTGGAGAGATCTGAAACACGTCTGCTCTCGTTTGCTCTGCCGATTCCAAAAAAAAAAATGAGCTCCTACCGCGTGCGAAATCCGGAACACAAAAATGCGCTACCCAACATTCTCAATTCTCATTGGTCAATCCCTCCAAACAAAAATTATTTTAATCGGCTGTTTTAAAACACACAAAATTAGTGCATAAAATGAAAATAAAATAATATTTTTCTGCTTATTCATGTGTTTTTTTTTTTTTTTTATTTAACTTTTGTAACCTGGGTTACAATAGTCATTTTCTGCCTTTCACATCTCTTAGGTCTGTGCAGCATGTGGGTATCAGCGTTTTTGGCAGAACCAGCCAATGCTGCATCGAAATATGCCGGCCTGCAACCTATTACTGAGTGGGGCAATCCACTTTTCAGGTTGCATGGCTATCCAGACCATCCGTATGTTGAAGCTGTTTGGGCTTCAGAGCATCAGTGTCAGCACCTTCTTCCGCAATCAGCGCTTTTACACGATTCCAACTATCATGCAGGCGTGGCAGAATGAACAGGCAGCGATCATCAGAGATCTGAAAGAGATGAGGTGGGGACTGATCCTGTCTGGTGACTGCAGGTAGCACACTTCAGCTTATATCATTAAAATAGAAAACAAGTCTAAACTGGATAATCGAGTTTAATGTAATAGTTTTTGTGCTTAACCATAAATTAAACTGTTTTTGACATTCATAGGTCAGATTCACCTGGCCATTGTGCAAAATATGGCACATACTCTTTGATTGAGGACAGGATCAATAAGGTTTTAGATCTTCAACTTGTCCAGGTAAGTTAATATTATCAAACACACTTATCACCTCACTAATGTTACACAGTGAGATGACCAAATGTTTTTTTTTTATTTACAGAGCTCCGAGGTCCCAAGTAGCAACTGGTGCGAGTTAGAGGGCTTTCTGACTCAGCAACATATGCAAGTGTCTGCCCTCATACAGACAGAAATCGGCAGGTAAAGAAATGCACATGTACACACCTAAAATCTTCCTGCTGACTATATTTGCAACTAAAATCAAATGTTCTTTTTCAAAATTTCAGGTTGCCAAGTGGGTACGGGAGGAAGTTGTGTCCCAAAGGAACAAGCCATTTCTTTGATATCTGGCATATTGGCAAAAGTATGTATCTTAAAGAAAGTAGTTTTGTTTAGATTGCCTATAATTACATTTTCCTTTTTTAATATTTTGTGTTTCTGTTCTAAAACAGGCCTAGGGAAAGCAATGGATGCTGCTGCAAAGGAGAGGGAGTGCGAAGATCTGAAGCTGTGGAGGCCAGCTATTATTAACCATCTCTACTGGACTGCAGCTTCCACCCCTAATGGAGATGCAGATGTGATGGAGGCCAAGTGGAGAAGCATGGTCAACCATGTTCAGGACATCCACGAACATGGCACTGCTACATTTCCCTGCTTTGCACATCCACCTCTGGAGGGTGAAGCAAGGAACAAGGAGTGGCTGGAACCAGGTACAAAATACTGTTTATTATGTGGCTGAAAATGTATAGTGAATGTTCATTGTGCTTGTTTTTCCAAATAAGGGTTTGACATTTCTGAGATGTCGTAGCAACTTTCAAGCTAGACGCGTTACAAAAATAAACAAACCGGATTAACTAATAACACAATGAAGATAATATGAACGAGAGGTGCTTTTGATTCGAAAAAAGGATTTTTAACGTCCAATCATGACTCATTTTAAGAAAAAGATGTGCGTTTATGTGTGTTTATGCAGGATCAACTGTAGCAGTTAAACTGGAGAGTGTAGCCACTAGAACAGCGCTGGTAAAGGATGTACGGCAGTTGTCCCCACAGCATCAGACTTTTTCACTGGAGGCATTTCACTCCCTGATCCTGCACTTTGCACCAAAACACACTGGGTTCTCCTTCCTTGGGATGCACAGCAGGTAAGTGTGTGATGTGAAAGAATGTGTACTTTCTGAAACTAATGCAGTCTAACACAGCAGCCCAACTTTCTTTAAATGTGTAGTAAGCAATACTTTTATGTTTTTTTTTCTATGTGTTGTTTTTACTTCTGGGTTTATTCACATATGCATAACTTGTAATGGGTACAAATTACACTTTTTCTTACAGACTTCTCTGGCAGCCCTGCATTTTAACCACAATGGCAGCAGAGAGGTTGCTCGAACCAGTGATGGTGAGGCATGTTATGCGGTTCGCTGACCCAAGGTTCCGCAAAGGTGGCTGGGTAGTCCGTCCTGTTAAGGAAAAGCCATCATATGGTGGGCAGTTTCAGTCAGTTCCTAATAGGGGTGTAACAATATTCGAACCAAACCGAAAGACCGTGATACAGAACCCACAATTCGAATCGTGATAATCTCATGGAATACCGAACACGCCCCGCCTCCTGCTACCCCAGCCCCGCACAGCCCGGCTCATTGGACCTCATGTCTTATGTGTACACAACGAATTCAGTTAGCCTTACCACCAATAATAATAAGCAAGGTGTAATCTTTCAAATTCTGTCTATTTGATCACGAAATTCAAACAATAAATGGCGTTTTGGCTCTCTTTGATGTGGCGTGACAGATCGCTGTACTAGATCCTCATTTCAAGCGGCAGCACAGAGCGCGAGTAAACGCAATCATCTCTTCCTCAGTTACAGAATAAACATGAATGGACACCTGAAGGTATGTTGACTTACTGAAAGGCATCATAACTCGTGTAATCGCTCAATCAGTGTTTCAGCAGCGGAAATACGTCTATAAAACAACATAGCTTGTCACTAGCATTATATTTAACTCAACAGGCTAGTGATTCAGTGTCCGCAACTTGTTGGTTCCTATAAATGAACTCTTGCACTAAATAAATGCACTATATTAGCCTATATATTATATTTATATACGTTCTGAAAAAAACCGTACTGTCAGTTTTGTTAATTGTTACACCCCTAGTTCCTAAATATTAAGTCAGACCACGAGTTGGCAAATGAATGTGAATATCCTTCTCCCAGCATATGCATCAGCCCTCATGGAGTCTCTGAGAGAGGAATACTCTAGGTCACCACAGGCTCTACGAGAATGCAGCGCAGTTTTGTCTTCCTCTACACCTGCTCCCCTTTCCAGATCCCTCCAGAGGATCAACAAGGATGAGGCTGTTGGCGTGTATCTGTCACAGCATTCACGATTTAACACATTAATTACACTTTAGTATGATACCTGAGAGATTATTAAATTGTATATATGATAATAAAAAAAGTTTTATACAGACTTTTTGTGATTGTTTATTTTTTATTGATTGTCAACAAATTGGGCCATTCAAAACCTTTATAAAGTCCTCCTTCCTCTGGAAACTGCCTTCTAATGGCTGACTCAACACATGCAGGTAAGGGCTTCCTGATGTGCCTGCCCAGAATGCCATAGGCCCAGCGGACAACCTGTCTGTATGCAGTGTAGCGGTATTGCCTGAAGATATGGACAAAATATCAATATTGATCATCTTATACCAATGGTAGTCATGCTTAGGGTAGTCATTCCCATAGAGGCAACTTGTAATTGAAAAAAAATAAATAATTGTAACAATAGATTGTTTAAATATTCAAATCTTTAAGTTTGTTCATGTTATAACCCATGTGAAAAATATGTATTAAAAATGTACTTGAGTATGTTTTTTAGTACAATAAAAATATACTCAAGTATAGTTTTTATACATTTAATAGTATATCTACCCTAAATATACTCATGTCTGCTGGCCTTGAGAGGTCCATGCTCCTGTCTGAAGTGCATATAGGCTATCTGTAGCACATATGGGTTCAAACAGCAAGCCTCAAAGCCTGGGTGCAGAGTCAGGCACTGCACATCAAGTCTGGGGGTGACATTTTCCACTAAAGCCCAGTATGCATCCACCTCCCTGCAGCAGTGACTTTCCTCAGCTGAGAACATTCCCTCGCATTTCCCACACAAGCACCTATGGAACAAAAACGTCTATCAGGAAAAAAATATATATCTCTCTTGATGAGAAACTGTTAAGGTATCATGTAGCGTTAGTCTGGACGGATATCAAGGAGCATGACATACGTCTGATCAAAGCTTAATAGTTTCTGTTATTGGTAGGCTACTTTCCAAAAATTCTAGATGACCAATAAAAGCTTTGCTAACTGATATATGATTGTAATAATCTGTGCAATATTATGAACACAGTGTATATAGTTAGCGAATGTGTATTTATCTAATCTAACACTGTTCTCTCTCTACCAAGACACCTGTCCTGTTCTCCACTGGTTCTCCTCACACCACAACTCAATTTGTCTCCTCTGACCGTTCTGTCTAACATTAATCCTGGCCTGTTCCTGATCTCTTGGCAGCATAGCAGGCTCATAATTGTACGGCTGTGGTCCGTCATACGAGTAAATGTGAACAATTTCTTCAGCGTCTGAAATGTCACTGCGATCCATTGTTTTCCTGTTTGAATCAACCTCAGCCTCTGGCGCTCTCCCGCTAATTACGTCACGCCCGCCACGCCCATTTTCAGATGCGGAAGTAAAATTTTCACACAAAAACGACTCTAGAAACTTCAGTAGCGTTTTTATACGAATATTTTAAAGAAAATATAGTTCCTACATTATTTTTCTATACATTGACTCGTTGGGTCCTCTAACCTGCAATATGCCCTTTAAGCAATTTTGAGTGTGGCATGGTTGTTGGTGCCAGACGGGCCGGTCTGAGTATTTCACAATCTGCTCAGTTACTGGGATTTTCACACACAACCATTTCTAGGGTTTACAAAGAATGGTGTGAAAATGGAAAAACATCCAGTATGTGGCAGTCCTGTGGGCGAAAATGCCTTGTTGATGCTAGAGGTCAGAGGAGAATGGGCCGACTGATTCAAGCTGATAGAAGAGCAACTTTGACTGAAATAACCACTCGTTACAACAGAGGTATGCAGCAAAGCATTTGTGAAGCCACAACACGCACAATTTGAGGCGGATGGGCTACAACAGCAGAAGACCCCACCGGGTACCACTCATCTCCACTACAAATAGGAAAAGAGGCTACAATTTACAAGAGCTGGTCTAATGAGTTTCGTTATCTGTTGAGACATTCAGATGGCAGAGTCAAAATTTGGCGTAAACAGGATGAGAACATGGATCCATCATGCCTTGTGCAGTTACCACTCATGCCTTACCACTGTGCAGGCTGGTGGTGGTGGTGTAATGGTGTGAGGGATGTTTTCTTGGCACACTTTAGGCCCCTTAGTGCCAATTGGGCATTGTTTAAATGCCACGGCCTACCTGGGCATTGTTACTGACCATGTCCATCCCTTTATGGCCACCATGTCCCCATCCTCTGATGGCTACTTCCAGCAGGATAATGCACCATGTCACAAAGCTCGAATCATTTCAAATTGGTTTCTTGAACATGACAATGAGTTCACTGTACTAAAATGGTCTTCACAGTCACCAGATCTCAATCCAATAGAGCATGTTTGGGATGTGGTGGAACGGGAGCTCTGTGCCCTGGGTGTGCATCCCACAAATGCACAACTGCAAGATGTTCAGATTGTGAAACCAACACAATCAGATCACCTTTTTATTTGGTCATCTGACTGTTATAAGTCACATACAGCAGCCAAACAAAATCTAAAGTTAATGTTTTAAGGGTCAAGAGCCCAGCTAAACCAAACACTGATCACCATAATGATGACATAAAATGCTGTTTTTTCTCCTTCAGAGAGTCTGCTTGTTAACATCAGGTTTCTTCAATAATGCTCAATCATCACTCAATAATTCACTTTATTATCTCATTAACTTTAACACTGCTTCAGTGTTCATTTAACACTCTGCTCAGAGATTATATAATTCACACTTTTAAGTGTTAATTTAACACTCTCAGGGCTCTATCTTGCACCCGGCGCAAATTACTTTAGACACAAACACATGTCTCATTCCTATTTTGCTCGCGCGCAAAGTAGGCTTTTTCCCTCCACAGACGCACGTTGTTAAACTAGGAAATGAACTTGCGCTCCCTGGGCGGATCGGCGCAAAAAGGAGGTGTGTTTCGGCGCAAACATTCCCTGGTGCTATTTTACACTTCCAGAAAACAATTGCGCCACTGACCAGAAAAAACCTGGTCAAAGTCAGTGGCGTGATTGCGCGTTGTTCATAATGCTATTTTCAGCGCGCATGCTTGGCCATAATGTAGCGGGTGCACAATGCGCATACACTTTGATTCTCTCATCAACACAGATGCAGCAGTTTTTATTTTTGCAAATCATACATTATAACAAGGAAAAATATTAACACATGAGGGAAACCATTGTTGTTTACATGAAGATGAAAAAACCTTATTACCCATTTTTTAAGGCTAATTGTATAGCACTGAAGGATCAGACCTGTTTGCCCAATAGTGGCAAGAAACAGACGTATATAATGTTTAACCGACGCTGATGTGTGAGGGTTTCTCCCATCCCCATAGAACGTCACTTCTCTGTTTTGTACTGCCCTGACAAGAACGTCGGTATCCTTGGCTGTGAACGCTCCTGGCGCGCGCCTGGTAAACCCGCCGTTATAAAAACAATCCGTCATGCAACATGCTCACCTGTTCTTAAAGGGTATGTTGGATGGCACTCTGATTGGTTTATTTCACGTTACGCCCAAACCACACCTATGAATAATGAAGCTATTCAGACCAACCCCTTTTAGATTTGCGCCAGGCGCAACAGGCATTTATCCCACCAGGAAAATAGCAACAGCGCCGGGATCCGCCCACAAAGTTACTTGCGCTTTGACACTTGCATTTTAGATCGTTAAAATAGGGCCCTCAGTGTTAATTTAACACTGGGGATTTTGCTGTGATGACAGTTTCTGCAAGCGGACTGACACAAACAGTGAAATGGTCATAGTGCTGTTACTGGGGAATATCTCTCGACTGGAAAAGCCAATCATATTTGAGAACAGGTTGTATAAATCTATATAACTATACATATAATAATATTATTGTGTGCAATCTGTCACGCCACTGGAGCCTCATCAACAATAGCATGCACTGAACACCTCTGAAGCAAACTAACAACTAAAGACTAAACAATATAATGAAACACATTAAAGAAATACTAATGGAGCCGGTTTTTGGGACCAATAAGACTGAAATCTAAGCACAACAAAAGCTTTATGAAACTACTTTTATGCAAGATTTTAAAAGCGTCATGCTTTGCAAGTGTCAGGGATCTTGAGAAACTGAACCACATGGCCCATAAAACAGGGAATTTCAGCTATTTAACCCCAGGTTTAACACAGAGAAACCATCTGATTTTGCCACAGATGTTTGTTCTAGAAATTGCTGCCCAGTTTGAACCTGCAGGCTCAGAAAAACTGGCTGCAAAATGATTTACTACCACTGTAAATAAGTATAACCTTCTTCCTACAGTTTCCACATAATGCTAAATCATTAATCCACTCAATTCAATGCATCAGTCCTTTTGGAAAGCAGAACACATGGTGGTTCATGATAGATTTGTACATTTTCTAAAGCAAATTTTGAATTGTCAGGAACAATTAAACATAACCCTACTGAACAATAGTCAGATCATGCCATATTTGTATTGTACATTTCACAGTACACATTGTTTCAAAGCAGCTTTACGGGAATGTACAGTATATAGTAACAGCAGGTCATACTATAGTGTTGATAAGAGTTTAGTGATCATAACAGATGGTAATAGTGATACCACACTCCCAGTCCACATCCATTCATTCCTGTTTGTGTTGCGCAGCTCCCAAACAAGAAAAGCTGCTCTGTTTTTGGACAGTTCTTTTGGCTTTCCCAGACTTCTTACTGGCATGCTGTCAAGATCCTGCCCCTAGAGAATAGATTAATGACGGTTAGTCACGGAAAGAAAGCTCAGACACACGAGAGAGGAGGAGGGGAAAAGGTGCATAACAGAAGTGCTGAACTGTCTACGATTGCAACAGTTGGAGACTGTGAATCGAAATTCCTCTTACTATAACGAAGGCGTATATTGATGGCGTATATTCTGCATTAAGTCAAGTCAAGTCAAGTCACATTTATTTATATAGCGCTTTTTACAATACAAATTGTGTCAAAGCAGCTTCACAGTGATAACATGAAAGTAGTACAACACAGATCAGTAGTATTGTTAAATATTAAATAACCCCAACTAAGCAAGCCAAAAGCAAGGCAAAGCAAGGCAAAGCAAGGCAACAGTGGCAAGGAACTAAAACTCCATCAGATTGGATGGAGAAAAAAACCTTGGGAGAACCCAGGCTCAGTCGGGGCCAGTTCTCCTCTGGATTACATTCATATTGTTTATATATAAATATTAAATATAAATATTGTTTATATATAACAGGGAGCCTATAACACTTGGCCTAGTGGTTTTTGGATATTTTACTGCAAAAACCCTGCATATTGTACCTTTAATGAAAATGGTACAAAGCTTTGTGATTTTGTAGCACTTGCTACAGTAAAATACACAAAAATCTGTGTCTATAAATATGTATAACATATTGTACATGATAATAATAATAATACAACATCTTGGAGTTAGAAAGTAAACATAATAAAAACTGAACAGAAAATAATTTATATATTCATACAAAAAGCACTGCCCACAACTCATATTAGGCATGTACATTTTATTGCGCATGCGCATCCTTCCTCACTGCAGCGCAACGGTCAGAGACGATCATACAACTTTCTTTGAAGACGTTAGAGCTTGTCACAGTCTCCGTCTGCATCGTTCTGTCTGTCTTCTTCATTACACTTCCCAGGATCCTCTTGCTTCCACACCTGAACTCACTCCCTCATCAGCCTCCTGTTCAGCGTCTTGTTCATCAGTTTCACCTGTTTTTCACCTCATTATGTTTGATTCCTCCATGTATTTAGTTCCCTCTGTTTCATTCATTCATTGTTGGTCGTTGTTGGTGTTACCATGTGTTTAGTGAGTGTTCCTGCCTGTACGTATTCCTGTTTGTTGTTTGGAGTTTAAGAAAAGTAATTGAATTGGAGCATTTGCCTCTTCGGTCTTCTTCTTCTGCCTGCGCTCCGCAACACCCCGTGACAGAACGACTGACCGTCAAAAATTATGGATTTGGCAGCAGTACAAATCCTTCTCCTGGACCAGGAGGATCTATCCCTCGAGGCCCACACACAGAGGTATTTAGACCTGGTACCTCTGGTACATTACGATGATACCAGCCTCTGTGTGTTCTTCCAGGCAGGCCTAAACACTGCAACCAAAGCACGCCTGCCCAGAGAGGGGCCGCGAGGAATTCGCGGCCTATGTGGAGTGGGTGCTGGTGTCCTGTGGATCTTCCTTCACCGTGGATGACGTCACCAGCCCCACTCCAACGCCCGAGCCCCCTCTCCGCTGGTTCCGTCCAGCCCCGCCGAGCCTGAGCTCTCTTCATCGCTGGTTCTGTCCAGCCCCGCCGAGCCCGAGCTCTTTTCAACGCTGGTTCCGTCCAGCCCCGCTGAGCCCGAGCTCTCTTCATCGCTGGTTCTGTCCAGTCCTGTCCAGCCAGAGACCGTCCAGCCAGAGCCTGAGACCGTCCAGCCAGCACCCGAGACCAGGATCCCACCCAGCCTCCCTCTCCCGCCTCCTCTCAGCTCTCACCTGTCAGCCCTTTTGCCTTCCAGCCCTCCTGATCCAACCTGGTCAGTGGATCCCTGGTCTTTGCCTCCCACCTCCTTTACTTGGACACTCCTTCGGCCCCTCATCCCATCGGCTCCCCCTTGGCTCTTACCTCCCTCAGCTCAAAAATACAAGGATATTATATGCTTTGCACTGTTTGCATTTGAAAATCAAACTTTTTGCAAAACTCTAAACACATTTCTCTACATTACACACATCATTCAAAACCAAGAGCTCTTGTGTTTCATTTGGGAAACACTGGCATTTAAATGCCACATTAATTTACTGATGACCTACAACCAAAAATCATGTGGGAAAAGACATGTACATAAATTGATCACTTAATCAAAATTCAGTATTGAGAAAGAAATTATTTTTTACTATTTTTATTAACTTATTTTTAATTATTTTCAAGACATTTTGGACAATTTCATGCTCCCAACTTTGTGGGAACAGTTTGTAATGCGCGCGCATGCGTCTGTATTGTTGCAAGTGGCAGCACGTCTGTTTGTCGCTCAAAGACACTGTATTGAATGAGTGAGTTATTAACATTGGCATTACTTTTATAAACTTAAAACACTAGATTTTTAATGCATAATGAATACCCTGCGATGATATTTTTGGGGTTTACTGGACTGATTTTTTGATCAAGATTGCGGATGCCTTCCGACTACCAGCTACAGGCACGAACCAGCTCAATCAATGTGAGCGTGCTGTGCTTTTGGAGAACATTGTTACGAATGCCTGTGCCTAAGCTGTGTGCATACCTGGATTTACTTTTTTACTCGCTTTGTGTGCGTTGGTGCGGAGCGGAGCAACTTTTGTGTGGGCTTCCATCTGTCTTGGTGCTGCTGTGGGACGGGTGGCTTCACGGTGGAGGAGTGGAGATCTGATTTCGTTTGTGGACTCGAGTCGATCCGGGGATGGTGCCATCCTGGAGGAGGCATTGTTGCATATCTTCTCTGGATTAAATGTAACTTTTGAACGCACTGTTTCTTTGAGGTGATTATTTTTTGTTTGGATTCGCTTCCTGTTTCACGGCACTGCGTCACGGGAGGACGCTGCGGAGGAGGCGAAACTGAGTTACTCTACTTGAAAAAAGAGGATCCTGAGTTTTTAAATGGATATTGATCAAAATCCTTGAACTAAAATGGAGTTAAAGCCGCGGTTGTTTCTTGCTGGGCTGTACTTGATAGCGCTGTGTGCCTCTATTGGAATCTCCCATCGTTGCCATGGAAACGTGTTGCTCTCATGTCCGGGTTGTTTTCTCCGGGGAGGAGCGAAACAAGCCGTCAGCTGGCTATGGTCATTCAACCTCAGCCTTTGCTCTTCACTTCTGATACATTAGAAGTGCAACGTCTAAGCTGTCTTATGGCTCTGCAAAACCATCTGGGGTCTCAAGGAGCAGCCCTTTTAAGCTTGACAGTGATTCATAATCACAACCACCATCATTTTAAACTGCCTAAACAAAGAACTTTGCTTATATTGCTGCTATTAATGTCTGGGAATATTCACCCAAATCCAGGCCCAGAGAAAAATATATCATATGACACTCCTGAAAGTTTTAAATGCAGAAAGGGCCTGGGATTTTGTCATTTGAATGTTTGTAGTCTGGTTGGCAAAATAGATATGGTTCGTATCTGGGCACTTTCAACCAATGCTGATGTGTTTGTTTTAAGTGAAACATGGCTTAACAATTCTATTTCTGATAAGGATGTGACTATAGATGGGTACAACTTATTCAGAACAGACCGACTAAAAAGGGTGGAGGTGTTGCAATATATGTGAAAAAGTCATTCATTGTGAAGGTGATTCTCTCAAAATCAATAAGCAGACAATTTGAACTGTTGGCCCTTGATTTAGAAGTCTCTAAGTGTCTTCACATCACAGTTGTTGGTTGTTATAGACCCCCTTCAGCTGATGGTGGCACTCTTACATCATTGAGGGAATTATTAATAAGTTTAAATTATAATGAAATTGTTTTTTTAGGGGATCTTAACTGGAACTGGCTTTTGCCAGTGTCTGATCATTTTAAATCATTTTGTGATTCTTTTAATTTTTTTCAGATTGTGAATAGCCCCACTAGACCAAATCAAAAACATCCAGAAAAATCTTCCATAATTGATATTATTCTTACAAATGCCCCTCACAAATACTCTTGTGCCTCTGTTTTTGCAAATGATATAAGCGATCATTGTCTTATAGCATCGGTAAGGAACACAAAAATTCCTAAAGCAAGGCCGCGCATAATTTTTAAGAGGGCAATGAAGCAGTTCTCATTGCAAGGTTTTCTACATGATCTGTATGATTTTGATTGGGGAAGAACTAGCCTTATTGATGATGTCGAGCATGCTTGGACATTTTTTTATGATGGTTTTATAGGCCTGGTAAACAAGCATGCCCCACTTAAAAGACATAGAGTGAAAGGGCGAAATAATGTTTGGTTCAGTAATGAATTGTCTGACCTTCTTTTGGAGCGAAACCAAGCCTGGGCTCAGGCTAGAAAGTCAAAGCTTGAATCTGATTGGCTGAAATTTCGACGTTTACGTAATTTATGTACTGTAAAAATTCGTAATGCTAAATCCGCTTTTTTCCTTTCTGAAACATCAAAGAATTTAAATAACCCTCTTAAGTTCTGGAAAACAATTAAATTATTAACAGAAGCAAAAACAGATTCAGAAGTACCATCTTGTATTGTTGTTGATGACAAAAAAATCATTGACAAAAATGAAATTCTCAAGAGTTTCAATAATCATTTTATTGCTGCTAGCTCCCTTTATGAAACACTACAAGGTCCAATGTCCAACTCTCCCACTGCATGTCCTGTTGATCAGTTATTGTCGGCACAACCATTTTATTTCAAGACGATAGCTGTATCAGAAGTAAGGAAGGCCTTGAAAGATCTAGATCCGAAAAAATCACCAGGCCCAGACAAATTGGAGCCTTACTTTCTAAAAATAGCTGCGGATTTAATAGCCAACCCAGTTGCATATTTAATTAACCTTTCTTTGGCTACGAATCAACTACCAGCCATTTGGAAATCTGCCAATGTGCTCCCCCTTCACAAAGGTGGTGATTCTGCAAACTTAAATAATTATAGGCCTATTTCTAAATTATCAGTATTAGCTAAATTAATGGAATCACTCATCAGTATGCAACTAAAAGATTATTTAACTAATAATAATATTCTCAATGAATTTCAATCTGGTTTTAGGAAACAACACAGTACAATAACAGCTGTTTCAAAAGTTGTCAATGACGTGGTTAATATCTTGGACAATAAGCAGCACTGTGCAGCACTGTTTATTGACTTGTCAAAAGCTTTTGACACAGTAGACCATAAAATACTTTTTCAAAGACTCATCTCTATTGGACTATCAAAACAAGCAGTGGGATGGTTCGAGAGTTACTTATCGGGGAGAACACAATGTGTGCAGGTAGATGGCCTTACTTCTGCTTCCTTAAATATTTTAAAAGGGGTGCCTCAAGGTTCAATCCTTGGGCCTCTTCTTTTTATTATTTATACAAATAACCTCTGCAATAATATCAAAAATACAAACTATCATTTCTATGCTGATGATACTGTTCTTTATTGTTCTGGGTCCACATTAGATCAAGCAATCACAAATTTACAATCTGCTTTTAACATTTTGCAATACAATTTGGATACCTTAAAACTGGTTTTAAACTCTAAAAAAACTAAAGTGATGACCTTTACTCTTGGAAAATCAACTAAAAACTACGTCCCAAATATTTGTACACTTTCTGGTATAAAAATCGAAGAAGTGTCACATTACAGATATTTGGGTATCACTATTGATAAATCACTGTCTTTTACATTGCATGTCCAAGATTTGGTTAAAAAATTGAAATTGAAGTTAGGTTTCTTCTTTAGAATTAAGGCCTGTTTATCTTTTGAAGCAAAAAAACAACTAGTAAATGCAACATTTTTATCTGTCTTGGACTATGGAGATATTTTATACATGAATTCAACCTCTCAATGTCTTCATGCTTTGGACACTGTGTTTCATGGAGCCTTGAGATTCATCACAAACTTAAAATCTCGCACTCATCACTGTTTACTGTATTCTCGGGTAGGATGGTTGTCCCTCTCTTTTCGGCGCTGGATGCATTGGCATATTTTCATTTATAAGGCAATAATAGGACTCCTTCCTCCTTATCTGAAAACTTACATTATCCCAAGGTCTGCAGGGACATATTACCTGCGCTCACAGAATTTGTTTTTATTGGCAGTCCCTAAAGCCCGCACTGTTCTTGGAAAAAAGGCTTTTAGTTTTGCAGCACCATCAGCATGGAATCAGATACAAAATCAGATACAGTTGAAGGAGTTGATTTCATTTTATTCTTTTAAAGGCCTTTTAAAGGATCTTGCAGAAAGTCAGTCTGTTTGTCATTGTCCTTAAATCAAGTTGATTTATGACCGAGATTTTTTATGATTACATAGGCCTAGTTGTTTGAATATGATGAGTGATAGTGTGTCTATGTATTTACCTGTAAGTGTTTCTGTAACTATTTGTACGTGCAATGCTGCCACTTGCCAGGACACTCTTGTAAAAGAGATTTGTAATCTCAAGGAGTTCTTATCCTGGTTAAATAAAGGTTTGAATGAAAAAAAAATGAAAAACATCAAGTTGATGTATTTTATTTCTTTTTATTGTAAATGTCAATTTACAGTTATTACATACAGTTAATGTGCAAAACAGACAAATACAAAGTACAAATAGACAATATATAAAAACACATTGGCACATTACTCACTTTGCATAATAATTTTACATAATTCTTTATGTAATTTAAGAAAACAGAAAAAATACTGTATGAAAAATACAATCAATTTTCTGTATAAAAAATGTGAATGACTGGAATTTGTCATTAATGTCACAATACCTAAAATATCAGCTGCATTTTTATTTTACTGATAGTATTGATAATTTGAGAGTGTTTTGAGTACAATTTAAAATAAAAGAAAATGATCATCAAAACAATCACAGCTATTTTCTGTGAAATTTGACAGTGCAAGCAAAGAGGTTGCCAACCAACACATGCAGCAAAACAGAATCAAATGGCAGTAGCGCAGTAATACTTATATAATGCGGTCACAGGTGTGTGTGTGTGTGTGTGTGTGTTTGTACTGAGTAATTTAATACGGCTTTGAACATGGCTTAATCAATCAGAACTATCCGTTTTATAAACAGTCTTTTTCTCTTATTGTTGATGCTTATGTTTCCACTGAAACCGGCATATTTTCCTCCATCTGGTAAATTGTCCCGCACTGCTTGCTGGTTTTATCTGTTTTTCCAGCCTCCTGATCTTGATTCAGTAGAGGATTCATTTCGTGTGATTCTGCTGATGAGTTCTGGTTCTGGTTTGATCCACTGGCTAAAGCTTCATCAGACGCTGCTGCATTCTGGGTTCAGGGCAAGACGCTTTTATTTATGCAGGATGGTTTAACATGGAGCAAAGAGCCTTTTATTTTAGGTTAATTATAAAATCTTAAATCAATAAAACCATCTAAAAGAGATTGACCTGAGAATCCTGGCTCTGGTTCAATCCGGTGACTGGAATGTCATCAGTTCTCGCTGCTTTCTGTTAAAGATCAATGTAAATGTGTGTTTGATGCATATTAAATACATTAAATAAATTCAGGTTGATTGTAAATCTCTAATCAATGATACCAACCTGACAACACTGCCGACATTTGATGTCAGAAATCCCTGCGTGTTAAAAGCAGCGGGAGAAAAGAAAATCATCAATGGCATAATGGATATTGCCTATTCTTGAATCTTACAAATACAATACAAATGTCTGCAATAAGTTAATAATACATTTTTTATTATGAACAAATAACATAATGACCAGCATAAATGAATGTAAATAAGGGCAGTAAACTAATTTTGATGATTTGTAATAAAATATAAATAATTCCAGTACTTACAGGGTCCAAACAGTATCAAAATTATCAGAGAAAAAGCAAATACGCTTTCAGAGGAGAAGAGGACGACTCTCAGATCTCCAACTGCACGCTCACCATTAACTGAAGATGAAATCAAAATATTAGTAATCATTAGTAATATTTAAATGAATACTAACAGCATGAAAGACTAGCACAGTAAAGTGTTGTTATTCACTCGCCCGTTTTCAGTATCAGTTCAGTCATCAGTGTAACAGAGTTCAGTAAAACAACAACAACTGATCCAAACACATACAGCATCTTTTTAAAGGTGAGGGTCAGACGACCTGTAAAACAAATACAATTTATTTATTTATATATCTAATATTAAAATAGATTGTTAATTTGTCTTAGGTCATAAAACTGTTACCCACTAAAGCAAGTTTCAAAATCAAGTATAAATTAATCAGGGACAGTGACATAATGATTGACTAACCATCCAAATCAGAGTCCATCTTAATCTATTCTGTATTAATTCCCAATTGTATTGTCATTTCTCTTTTTGTGAATTTGAAGAAACGATTTCATTCTTTTTGAGTGTTTTGACTCCAGTGAAAGAAATTACTAAAAAACCAGCTAGCAGCGCGAGAACAATTTATTCAGACACACACACGTGCAGAAAAGGTTAATCAGTAAATACTGAATCCTGTCCTTAAAGAACAAAAAGAACAAAAATGCATTTCACATGAGAATGTGTTACATTTATACAGTCTTATGTAGTTACATATTCACATGAAAATAAGCACTCTCTCTTCTTGTTTGTGAGATTGTAATATTATTGTGAACACCTTATTGTTTTACATTTTTCTGAATTGCTAAATCACATTTCTTGAAACCATCACTCACTTTCTCAAAACCTTAAACACAAAACGTCTTGGTTACGTATGTAACCCTCGTTCCACGTGTCATCGGGGACTTCCCTGATGAATTGGGATCACGCTAGGGAGCCTTATTACCTCTGATAGAATTAAAAACGAGCCAATAAAAATGGCATGCAATCTTTGCATTCCGCGAGCCGCCTACAAGCGCAGATATAAAAGCGGAAGTAAAACATTGTTCGGCTCCTAAGCAAAAAGCGTCTATGCAGAGTCCAGCCCTCCGTACAGCAACATGGCGAAGGGACGACACGTCTCCGTTCCCTGTACACAGAGAACAAGGGTTACATACGTAACCGAGACATTCCCTTTCGTCCTGGGAACTCCAACGTGTCGTCGGGAAGTTCCCTGACGTATTGGGATCCCTAATAAAACACCATGGTGCTGGCCCCTTCCAGCGCCTAGCTACGCTACCCACGCAGTTTCAAAAATAACGGGAGGTAGCTAGGGAGTCACACTGCTGTTCCGCAAGACCCAATCAGAGGACATTGGATAACACTGGGAAAGCGTGCCCAACCCGAAGAAAGGGGAAGGGAATGCTGCGGAAGCCAGCCGCCTGATGAAGGCCCGGAATACACATATGTACTAGTCCAGGGGGATAGTGAAACATATGGCAGTCTCTGAGGTAGTCCCAATCCAAGGGAAGTGGGAGCGTACTCAACAGGGAGGACAGAACGAGTCTGTCAAGGGGAAGACACGGCTGGACATGCACGTGGCATAATGGGTCACCGAAGAGACCACTGGATATAACACCCAGTCTACACTACAACTCCCTTAGAGGTAGTAGACCTTGCGCCTGGCGGTCCGCCACGCCTGGAACCGGAGGGGTGATGGAGGAACTCACGAGGCTAACCAACGTAGGGTGCCAACGGAGCAGAAAGACGCACATCCGGCTGAGGCACGGAGTGGCGTAGCAAGCAGACACAACCTATTCCCTTCGCACCACTGGCCGTAGCGAGTACTCGGGAGGAAACAGGTTCCACACGTAGGCTATAGAATCTAGTGAACGTGTTCGGTGTTGCCCAGCCCGCAGCTCTACAGATGTCTGTCAGCGTGGCGCCTTGAGCCAAAGCCCAGGAGGCGGCAACATCTCTCATGGAGTGAGCACGCAACCTGGGAGGACAAGGCTCACCCGTAGCTTTGTACACTTAGGTGATAGCATCCACTAACCAGTAAGCTAACCTCTGCTTGGAGACAGCCTTCCCATTCTGCTGGCCTCCGTAACAGACAAAGAGCTGGTCTGAGGTCCTGAAGCTTTGCGTTCTGTCAATGTAAACCCGCAGGGCGCGGACTGGCCAGAGAAAAGCTAGGGCTGGGTCTGCCTCCTCCTGGGGCAGCGCTTGCAGGTTCACTACCTTGTCCGCGAAGGGAGTGGTAGGAACCTTGGGAACATATCCGGGCCAAAAATCTAGGCACGATTCGTCGACCGAAAAGCCTGCAGATCCCTGAGCCTCTTTAAAGAGGCCAATGCCAACAGGAGCGCTGTCTTAATGGACAGGATATTCAGCTCCACTGTCAGCAAAGGCTCAAAGGGAGGACTTTGGAGAGCTCTCAGTACCAGAGCTAGGTCCCAAGTGGGTACAGAGTGCAAAACACAGGGCGAATTTAACCTCCTAGCACCCTTAATGAATCTGATGACCAGGTCATGCTTCCCCACGGACTTACCTTCTACTACATCGTGATGTGCGGTCCATAGCGGCTATTGCGGCAACATACACTTTGAGAGAGGAAGGGGACAGCCTACGCTCCAACCCATCTTGTAGGAAGGAAAGCACGACTCTGATCGGGCAAGTTTGGGGTCCTCTTGGTGTGAGGAGCACCACTCGACAAATAGGTTCCACTTCAAGGCATAGAGGCGCCTCGTGGAGGGGCTCTAGCAGAAGTGATGGTGTTTACCACTGCCTGTGGTAGATCACCTAGAACCTCCGCGTCCCGTCCAGGGACCCGCAATGGAGTTTCCAGAGGTCTGGACACGGGTGCCATAGAGTGCCCCATCTCTGAGAAAGAAGGTCCTTCCTCAGAGGAATCGGCCAAGGAGGGGCTGTTGCGAGGAGCATGAGTTCTGTGAACCAAGTCCTGGTGGGCCAATACGGACGCCACTGAACAGGACCTGCTCCTTGTCCTCCCTGACCTTGCACAGAGTCTGTGCAAGAAGGCTCACTGGGGAAAGGCATAAGTGTGCAGGTCCCGGGGCCAGCTGTGAGCCAGGGCTTCCATGCCCAGAGTCCCCTCGGACAGGGAGTAAAACCACTGGCAGTGGGTCATGTCCGGAGAAGCAAACAGGTCTACCACACTCCAGCTGAACAGCTGAACCGCCTGGGGGTGGAGTCGCCATTCTCCTGGCAGGGGAGGCAACCGTGAAAGCTCATCTGCCACACGGTTGAGCTCCCCTGGAACATGAGTGGCACAAAGCGACCTCAGATGCTTCTGACTCCACAGAGAGGAGGTGGGAGGCGAGTCATGACATGCGGCGGGAGCGTATACCACCTTGGCGGTTGATGTAAGCAACAGTCGCAGTGCTGTCCGTTCGGACCAGTACGTGCTTGTCTTTGAGAAACCCCTTTAGCCGGCACAAAGCCAAGTGTACTGCTTGCAACTCTAGGCAGTTGATTTGCCAATGCAGCTAGGGCCCCGTCCACAGACCTGAGACTGCATGCCCTTTGTATGTGGCCCCCCCACCCCATGGCAGAAGCATCTGTGAACATCACAGCATGCCTGGAAACCTGGGGGCACTTCGGCCCGAAGAAACGCAGGATCCGACCATGGGGAGTGCGGGGTTACTTCTGACCCAGAACGTGCCGCTCTACCACGCCCATCTCGGGACTCGATTGTGAAGCCAGTGCTGGAGCGGTCTCATATGTAACAGGCCGAGCAGCGTTACTGTGGCTGCCACATGCCCCAGGAGCCTCTGAAATTGTTTCAGTGGAACCACTGTCCTGCCTCGAAAGGACCTGAGGCAGGTGAGCACTGACTGGACTGACTGGAGACTCCATACCGAGATAAGGGATCCTCGGCACTGGGCAAAGTTTGCTCTTGTCCCAGTTGACCTGAAGCCCCAACCGGCTGAGGTGCCGTAGCAACATGTCCCTGTGATCGCACAACAAATCTCACGAGTGAGCCAGAATGAGCCAGTCATCGAGATAGTTGAGAATGCGAATGCCTTGTTCTCTCGTGGGAACAATGGCCGCCTCTTTCGACTTTCGTGAAGACGCAGGGTGACAGGGCCAGCCCAAAGGGTAGGACTTTGTACTGATACGCTCGACCCTCGAAAACAAACGTGAGAAACGGTCCGTGTTCGAGGAAGAATCGAGACGTGAAAGTTGCGCGTCCTTTAGGTCGATCACTGCAAACCAATCCTGGGGACAGATGCATTTGAAAATGCGCTTCTGCGTGAGCATCTTGAACAGGAGTTTGTGCAGGGCCCGATTTAAAACTCGCAGGTCCAGGATTGGCCGTAACCCACCACCTTTAGGCTCTGTAGAACCCGGACCTCATCTTCGCCACAGGACATCGATCTCTTTCCGCAGGACAGGGGCATCCACTGACCGCACACGGGTGAAGTGAATGCTATCTGCAGACTGGGAAGAGGGGAACAGGAGCAATGCTGCTCGCGAGACAGCATCCACTGTCGTTCGGACCCTCTTGGGTGGAGGAGAAACTGTTACTTTTGTATTGAACCTTTGGGTACCAACAAAAATAATTGAACACAAGATTCTCTGCCTGGCCCTCCCCCGGGGAAGGAGGTGTGCAGAGGCACCCTCCTGAGCAGTCTACCATCGCTCCACCAGGTCGCCCGTCTCAGGGAACGCTTCCCTCCCCTCCTTTTATAGGAGGGGGCCGGGGGCACCTGAGCGGGTTGGGCCAGCCTCTTGCGACCAGACTTCCTCGCTCCAGGGTTGGTGGTCTGCGCTGGAGGAGGAGCTGGCATCTGAGGGCAACTTCGGCAACGGGAAGCAGTGGGGGCTTGTAGAGCAACAGGAGACGGGCCCGTAGCAGCCCACCTCCTATGTCAGGACATGCTGTATAGCCTTCGACTGGTGGAGAACTCCTGGGCCAAGTTCTCGACCGCCATCGCCGAAGAGGCTGCCCTGGGATACGGGGAAGTTGAGAAGTTTGTTCTTCTCCGCTTCCCTCACATTCTGCCAGGGTTGGGCCAGAAGGTGGCGCTCCTGGACCTCCGACGTGGACATTGCCCGACCCAGCGAACGCGCGGTGACTTTCGTCACTCGGAGAGCTAAGTCCGTCGCCACATGCAGCTCCTGCAGCAGAGCTGGGTCGGGATCACCCGCCCTGCACGTCATGGAGCACCTTCGCCTGGTGTACTTGCGGAAGTCCGCTCATGGCGTGCAGGGGCGGAAGCGGCATCCCCACACGCACTGTAGGCATCCCTGGTCAGCCCAGAGAAAAACCTACAGGCACGGGAGGGGAATGAAGGGGCACCCGCCAGGAGGAAGTGCGGTCTTCGGACACAGCTGCATCGCGATAGACCGCTCCACTGGGAGTATTCCCTCGTACCCATGCGCCGCTCCGCTATCCAGGGTGGTGAGGAAGGAGGAGCGAGGTTGTCTCTGCCTGAGCGGCAGGGGCGCCAACCAAGAATTCCTCAACTCCTCATGCACTTCGGGAAAGAAAGGGACTGGAGCGGGCCGTGGGGCAACAGCACGAACCCTCCATTGTGTGTGGAAGGTTCCACGCAAGTCAGACATTCGCGGCCGCCCGCTCGAGCACAGCGGCCATTTCCGGGTCAGGCTCCACCGACGCCACCACACCTGAAGGGGGCAGCGCCATAGAGTCTTCGCCAGAAGAACGCTCTTCCTCCGATGCCACGATCGACATCTGATCCTCAGGTGGCGCGTCGAAGGAGAGACCGGAACCGCCTGAGGGGGCTCCAGCCACTCCACCGGAAGTGCCGATGGCAGCGTGCAACTAGAGGCGTGAGGTGCCCAACAGGATCTTTCACCTGTCGCGTTTCTCATTTGCTCACCAACAGCAATCACTGAAGTAGCCGTTTACTGAACTGAACCAGCAGACAAACTAGACCGTAGATTCTCTGAAGGGACTCCCACATGTTTCAGGGTTCTCAGTCTCCAACGTGGCATCGCGAGAGTCATATTCCCGCAATGAGAGCATGACTCATCCACAAACACCGCTTCAGCGTGTGCTAAGCCCAGACACGTGAAGCAGTTTTTCTGGCCATCAGCCTGAGGGAGAAATCGACCGCATCTCAGAAGCGCACGGGCGAGTCGGAACATCCTGAAAGGACGTGAACACACGTGGAGCTCTTTTAGCAAAACAAAATAAAAAAGATACTGCTCTCAAGTGCCGAAGAGCCGAGGATCACCGCCACAGACACTGCCGGAAGACGAGGATCACTGGAAGCACCGTCACACCCAGCACACTGAACGTTTCTTCTCCAGGCTCGTTTCAAACTTCAGAACAGCAGGTAAGCTCTGAGAGGCTCCAAAGCAAAAAGCATCAATGCAATGTTTTACTACAGCTTTTATATCCGTGCTTGTAGGCGGCTCGCGGAATGCAAAGATTGCATGCCAATTTTATTGCCTCGTTTTTAATGATATCAGGCTCCCTCAGCGTGATCCCAATTCGTCAGGGAACAGCCTATCAAATATCTGTATACATTATTCCCCACTTGAAACTG
>JAQIUQ010007215.1:0-17477 GCA_030378365.1 Hybognathus amarus | reverse complement strand
TGCAAGCAGCATTTATCGGGGTTCAAGCAGTTAAGGCCTTTAAGCACAAAAGCATCAAAAGACATTGAGTTTTATTTAGCATACATTTATCCACTGACATAATAGATGGAAAACACCATTTACAGCCATTACTGGCAATTTACCATAAGAAATACATGGTTTTAAAGCTTTTTAACAGTTATAGCGTCACCTATAGTCCGATCTCCATGAAACTGTACATGCCTCTTCAACATGTTATGACACATATGCTCATCAATTTTTGTGAAGTTTGTGAAGTACCTTTTGTGAATGACCCTGTTATAGCAAAACAAATGACAAAGTTAAACTTTTTTTGATAATTATTTGACAATTTGTTTCCAATTGCTCACACAATGAAATAACATCACAATTATTTAAACGGACACACAGAGAGCAAAACTTCTTCTCAAGTTTCCAAAAGTCTAAACACATTTTCTGCTTTACACACATTTTACATTTCAAAATGCCACTTTTAAATGCACTGAACACAGTTCTCTGCATAAGACACAACAATCTGACATAAAGTCACATGTTTGCCACTTTAAAACACTACCATTCAAAATGACACTACATGAGCTAATTGGCCAATTACATGTGCCACCTGGCCAAACACCTCAATGGTTAATTGTTAACACTTCAATCAGGATGTAAGTACTATAAAAAGGCCACAGATGAGCACCGTTTTTGTTACAACAACAATGGAAGACGTTGCAGGAGAGGAAGAGGAAGAGGGAGGTTGAGAATAAGAGGGGAAGGAAGAGTGAGAGGTAGGGGTAGAGCAGGTAGAGGAGTTCATGGCCAAAGAAGACAAACACTTTCAAATGAAATCAGAGCAACCTTAGTAGATCATGTCATCAACCATGGGCTGACAATACATGAGGCTGGACAGAGAGTGCAGCCAAACTTGAGCCGTTTTACTGTTGCCTCTGTCATCCGGACCTTTAGACTGGAGAACAGGTATGTAACCAAATTTTCATGTAGTTCACCCTATGTAATAGTGTACTGTTTACTTACAGTAGTGTATGACATCAGCCATTCATGAACTGTACAAGTTTCCTGTACAATCTACTCTACTGTGGGGGAAAAATATTTAGGCTGCATTGTCCAAGCTCTGTATATTTTATTTTTTCTAAAGGACTGAGAGACGACACCTTGGTGGAGGAAGGGGCCAAATGTTCACCGGGGTACAGGAAGCTGCCATTGTAAACTTGGTTTTGGAAAATAATGAAATCAGATTACGAGAAATTCAAAATCCACATCATCCAAGACAACACCTTATTAAACAACATTCAACGAGTCAGTCTGTCCACATTGGCTCGCATTCTGAAGCGACACCAAATCAGATTGAAACAACTTTATAAGGTGCCGTTTGAGAGAAACTCTCAAAGAAACAATGAGCTCAGACGAGCATATGTGGATGAAAGTACCATATTGACTGCAGTAGGCTACACTACACGCAACATTGTTTCCCAGTGTAGTGGATAACACCATATTGACGGGACGAGTTTTGTTCCTTGTTTTGAGGGAGTACTGGAAATGGATGCTCATGCAATCCCACATGAGTTCATCTTTATAGATGAGGCTGGGTTCAACCTAACAAAGACCAGAAGAAGGGGAGAAACATCATTGGCCACAGAGCCATTATAGATGTTCCTGGCCAACGTGGCGGGAATATCACAATGTGCGCTGCCATCTCCAGTATGCATGGTGTCCTCCACTGTCATGCCAACCTTGGACCATACAACACAGGCCATATTCTCACATTTCTGGACAGACTTCATGACATTCTCATACCACCAGAGCGTATGAATGAAGCAGAGCATGAAAGAAACCGGTACGTTGTAGTATGGGACAACGTGAGCTTTCATGTGCAGCCCCAGTCCAAAACTGGTTTGCAGACCACCCAAGATTTGTCGTGCAATACTTCCCACCATACTCACCATTTCTGAACCCCATAGAAGAGTTCTTTTCGGCATGGCGGTGGAAGGTATACGACCGGCAGCCCTATGTGCGCATGCCTCTTGTGCAGGCGATGGAAGAGGCATGTGATGATATTGATGTGGGTGCAATTCAGGGATGGATAAGGCACTCAAGGCGCTTCTTCCCTCGATGTCTGGCAAGGGAAGATATTGCCTGTGATGTTGACGAGGCGTTGTGGCCAGACCCGGCTGTGCAGCAAGATGTTGCCTAATTATTTTTCTTGCCACTGGAAGTTTCTGGATGTTTATTTTTCAGTTTACTGTTTTTTGTAAAAAAATTAAAAAAATTTCAGTCCCATCATGTAAATATTTCTGCTGTGCATATGTTGCACTGACTGGTTTACTGTAGTAAAAAAAATGAAGTTTCAACAGCATGTGTGTATCTGCAAATATTTCTGTGCATGTGAACAATCTGATACATATTTTACAGTAGTATTATGGCAAAGCATACTAAAGACAGGAATGCTTTTCGTTATGCCCAACAGTGTGCAGTTGATTAGGCAAAAATCTAGTCATATGAATGAAGTGTGTGCCACTTCAAGCAAAAGTTTGATTTTGATAATGCTATGTGTAGTTTCAGTTGCAGTGCTTCATTTTGCAGGATATATGAGGTATTTTGCAGTTTGGCTGTGTGGTTTTGTGAATTGTATTAAATATTTTTATAAAACCAGACTAGTTTGCAAAATTGTGTGTTAGCAATTGGAAAAAACTGTAATCTAAGAGAATTGTCCTAGACTGGTCTGGTTCCGATTGGGCATGAATATTTAACGAATGATTTGATTGACAGCAATGGTTCTAAAGGCAAAGTTGTTCAGCGTGAGGAGATCTATCTAATGATATGCATTTTGTGGGGATGGGAGCAACACCACATGATTGCAGAGCCATAGAACTCGTTAGCGCCAACTAGTGACCGATTTCTTTCAAAACTCTTACAGACCTCTTGGACCATGAGTCAAACATGCCCGTCGAGTTTCGTTCCGATCGGCCTCCGTTAACCTTGTCTCATTGGTGCTCAAACTTCATTGGCCAATGGCGGCCATGTTTTTTGAGATACACTAATGTCCTCATACACATACATGGGGACTTAGACCATGACACTGGATACCAATTTTCAAGTCAATCAGACTAACGGTCAGGTGGTTATATGTTTTTTTCATGTTATAGCGCCACCAAGTGGCCAATCGTCACGATTTTTTTCATGTGACCTCAAAAGGAGCTTCTGAACACGTGACCCAAGTTTAGTGAAAATATCTCATTCCAGTCACAAGTTATAACCATTTTAGTAAAAGTGGCTGTCGTGCCATCCTACATTTTGGTCCCCCTTAGCAACCGATAATTGAAATTGTGAAAATTTTTTTATGATTATAGACATTCAGACTCCAGAGAACAATTCTGCAGTGGTTTGGTTCAGATTCGGGCCAAAAACCTAGAAGTAGTTCTCAAAAGTAGGTTTTTCAGAAAAACGCAATTTACTCGAAATTGGCGCCGAAGGGCGAGCCAATCCGAGGCATGCATCTTGTCCGTCTGGAGCCAAGGATTCCAACGATGTAAGACACTTGAGCCTACGCCCGACGGTTGAGGAGTTATGAGCCATTTCGTACTTTTGCCCGCTGTAGCGCCCCCGTCAGGCCGATCGGGGCGTGCCTTTTTGACGCTGTCGGCGGATATGAGTACTATTAGCCCACCAAGTTTCAAGTCTCCAGGACTTACGGTTCGTCCTGCACGATCAGTTTTACATGGAGAATGTTGCATTATGGGTAAATTAACAATAACAATAGGGTTTCAGCACTTTCAGTGCTTGAACCCCTAATAATAGGGGCTAAAAAGGGACTAAAAAGGCCTATAAAAATAAAACCTTTGGGTCTACGCACTTGACGCTTACACTGCTGCGTTCCAAAAACTTTATCAAGCTTTTTAACATGTGCCTTGGAGTGGAGAGAGTCGTTGTTTTGCCTTTTTTGCTCATTTTTCATGGAAATGTGGTGTTTTATTTTTTCACCTTTTTCACCTTTTAAACTCCACCGATGGCCCGATCTCCATAAAACTTTGCACGCTTCCTTAGAATAATATGGCGCACGTGCTCAGCTAATTTGGTGAAGTTTTGAGCAGAGCAGACCATTTTTCAGCCATTTAAATGTCATTCTGCATATGATTTTATGGAGCATTTGCCCCCTTTATAACAGTTAAAGGGCCACCGGTGGACCGACATCCATAAAAGTTTCCAGGCCTCTACAGGGTCAGGTGACGCATGCGCACGCCCGGTTTTGTGAGGTTTTATGCAAATCAGGCAGGTAGAGGGCCGCTTTCATCCATTTCATGGGATTTGCCATAGAAATACATCATTTTGGCACCTTTTTAACAGTTATAGCGCCACCAAGTGGCCATTCGCCCCGTCCTTTTTCACGCGACCACAGAATGAGCTCTCACACAGGTGCGTTGAGTTTGGTGCAAATATCTCGTTCCGTTGACGAGTTATAGGCGATTTAGTGAAAGAGGCTCCTCCCACTTGGGACGTTTTGGCGGCCCTCAGGGACCGTGAACCCAAATTTCAACTTTTTTTTGATAATTATTGACATTCGGACTCCATAGAATCTTGCCGCATTGGTTTGGTTCCGGCCGGGCCAAAAACCTAGGACTAGTTCGCAAAAGTAGGTTTTACAAAAAACACAAAATACCCGAAAATGTACCCATGGTGACGAGCCAATCCGAGGCATGCATCTTGTCCGTCTGGAGCCAAGGATTCCAACGATGTAAGACACTTGAGCCTACGCCCGACGGTTGAGGAGTTATGAGCCATTTCGTACTTTTGCCCGCTGTAGCGCCCCCGTCAGGCCGATCGGGGCGTGCCTTTTTGACGCTGTCGGCGGATATGAGTACTATTAGCCCACCAAGTTTCAAGTCTCCAGGACTTACGGTTCGTCCTGCACGATCAGTTTTACATGGAGAATGTTGCATTATGGGTAAATTAACAATAACAATAGGGTTTCAGCACTTTCAGTGCTTGAACCCCTGAATTAAGAATTTAAACAAATGTACACAGGAAGATTCGTCGTCTTTTGGGAGGTGATGGAAACTACAGAGTCAAGTCAAGTCAAGTCACATTTATTTATATAGCGCTTTTCACAATACAGATTGTATCAAAGCAGCTTCACAGTGACAACATGACAGTAGTACAACACAGATAAGTAATATTGTTAAATGGTAAAAAACCCGACTAAGCAAGCCAAAAGCAAGGCAAAGCAAGGCGACAGTGGCAAGGAACCAAAACTCCATCAGATTGGATGGAGAAAAAACCTTGGGGAGAACCCAGGCTCAGTCGGGGCCAGTTCTCCTCTGGCTTACATTCATATTGTTTATATATAAATATTAAATATAAATATTGTTCATATATAATATGGAGCCATAACATATCGCCAGCGTTGAGTCGTCTCTTCACAGGCGTTGGGGCATCTGAGATCCCCGTGAGAGGCTGGATACAAACTGGACCTGACGAACGCCATTTTCTCGGGACAAACGTCCCGAGATAACAGCAGAAAGGCAGATGGAAAATAATTAGCATAGCTGATGTTCAGAATGATTTCCATTATACAGGAGTCGGTGTTAGAAAATCACTATCTCACAAACTCTCCGCAAGCCAACCATACGTGCCGAACGTGTTCGAACCGTTTGTCTAAAAGGCTGTCGAGCCCCACTGGTGCGTTAAGCAATTTCAGCGGCAAACGGTTCTGTATGGCATAACAGAGGACTAAAAGGTAAGCATTATGTGAATGCTTGACTGAAGAAATGCGTCTTTAGTCTAGTTTTAAACTGTGTCAGCGAGTCAGAGCCTCGGACCATATCGGGAAGGCTATTCCAGAGTTTTGGAGCTAAATGCGAGAACGCCCTCCCTCCTTTAGTGGACTTAGATATCCTAGGAATGACCAGAAGCCTTGAATTTAGTGATCTTAAAGAACGCGGTGGATTGTAGGGCGAAAGAAGGTCCGTTAAGTACATTGGAGCTAAACCATTTAGGGCTTTATAGGTCATTAGTAGTATTTTGTAGTTGATACGGAGCTTAATAGGTAACCAGTGTAGAGATGATAAAATCTGTGTTATATGATCATATTTTCTTGACCTAGTAAGAACTCTAGCGGCTGCATTTTGGACTAACTGTAGCTTGTTTATTGAGGATGCAGGACAACCGGCTAATAAAGCATTACAGTAATCCAGTCTCGAGGTCATAAATGCATGAACTAACTTTTCTGCATCAGAAACAGATAGCATGTTACGTAGCTTAGCAATGTTTCTAAGGTGGAAAAAGGCCGTTCTTGTAACATATGAAATATGATTTTCGAAAGACAAGTTGCGGTCTAGTATAACACCCAGGTCTTTTACTGTAGTGGATAAAGTAACAGGACATCCATCTATATTAAAGTTGTATTGTAAGAGGTTTTGTGAGTAGTTTTTTGGACCAATAAGTAATACCTCCGTTTTATCTGAATTTAATAGCAGGAAATTACGCGTCATCCAGCATTTTATATCTTTGAGACACTCGGTCAATTTAGATGAGTTAGTGTTTTCGTCTGGTCAGGATGAAATATATAATTGAGTATCATCAGCATAACAGTGGAAGTTAATTCCATGTTTTCTTATAATATTACCCAGTGGCAGAATATATATTGAGAATAGCAGAGGGCCTAAAACCGATCCTTGCGGTACTCCATAGTCTACTGGTGTTATCTTTGATTTTTACCCATTTAAACAAACAAAATGAGAACGGTCCGATAAGTACGATCTAAACCAGCTTAATGCCTGTCCCTGAACACCAGTGTAGTTTTGTAGTCGATCCAAGAGTATTTTATGATCTATAGTGTCGAACGCAGCGCTAAGATCAAGTAGGACTAGTATTGAGATACAGCCTTGGTCAGAAGCTAAAAGTAAACCATTTGTAATTTTAACTAGCGCAGTTTCTGTACTATGATGCGGTCTGAATCCTGACTGGAATTTTTCATAGATATCATTTTCTTGCAAAAAAGAGCACAATTGAGCGGACACAACTTTTTCTAGTATTTTTGACATAAATGGAAGATTTGAAATGGGTCTGTAATTTGCTAAGTTATTTGGATCTAATTGCGGTTTCTTAATGAGAGGTTTTATTACTGCCAGCTTGAATATTTTTGGAACATGACCTAAAGATAAAGACGAGTTAATAATATTGAGGAGAGGCTCTTCCACTACAGGTAACACTTCTTTCAGTAGTTTAGTGGGTATTGGATCTAATAAACATGTTGTTGGTTTAGAAGCAATGATAAGTTTATTTAGCTCTTCCTGTCCTATCATTGTAAAGCGGTGTAGTTGTTCTAGAGGGGCCATAATTGATGCTGAATCATAAGACACCATAGAGGATTGTACATTTATAATCGTGTTTTGGATGCTTTCTATTTTCTCATTGAAGTAATTCATAAAATCATTAATGCTAAACTGTAACGGTATATTTTGCTCTGGCGATGTCTGTTTATTTGTTAGTCTAGCCACGGTGTTAAATAAAAACCTTGGATTATTTTGGTTATTTTCTATTAGTTTGCGAGAAGCTCAGCCCTGGCAGTTTTTAGAGCCTTTTTATAACGTGACATACTGTCTTTCCACGCTATTCTGAAGACCTCTAAATTAGTTTGTTTCCATTTATGCTCTAAGATACGAGTTTCTCTCTTGATAGCATGCGTATCACTGTTGTACCAGGGTGCTTTAGTTTTCTCTGTAACCTTTTTTAATCTAATTGGTGCAACAATATCTAATGTACTAGTGAAAATGGTGCTCAAACTACTAGTCATTTCCTCTAATTCGTCAGTTTGTTTGGGTTCACTTAGCAGCTTAGATAGATCAGGTAAGCTATTTGAGAATCTATCTATAGTGGTTGGAAGGATTGTTCTGCCTTTTCTATAACGTGGCGCAGCATGGCATATTTCAGCAGTACGTATTATGCAAGTCACCATGTAATGATCAGTGACATCATCGCTTTGCGGTATAATATCTATATCAGTTGGACTGGTTCCATATGATATAATTAAGTCTAGTGTATGATTTAGACGATGAGTGGGGCCACTGACATTTTGTTTGAGCCCAAAGGAGTTTAATAAGGCCACGTTTACACAAAGCCGGGTATTTAGCAAAACGAATATTTTCCCCTCTCCGTTTTCAAAAATAACATCGTTTACACCCCCGCATAAATACGCCGTCGAGCGTCATCATAACTATGCTAAACCTAAGGCGGCAGTGTAGGGGTTAAAGATAAAGCCATGCAAGCCAATCAGAATCCTGGAATCGACAAGAGAGAACCTAAAACGCCGTTTCTCCCAGTTTACACGACAACAAATATCCGGCATTTTCAAAAATCTCCACTTTGCCCGGAGTTTTTAGAAATATTCGTTTTCAGTGATAAAAACAGCGTTTTCGTGTAAATGAGAGGGCAAAACGCAGAGAAATATCTGCGTTTTCCCATCGTGTAAACGGGGCCTAAGTCTGTAAACGCAGCCCCTAAAGCATCATTTGTATTATCTACGTGTATGTTAAAATCTCCAACAATTATTGCTTTATCGACATTCACCAATAGATCCGAAAGAAAGTCTGCAAACTCCTTTAGGAATTCAGCATATGGCCCTGGAGGTCTATATACAGTAGCCAAGGCTAGAGATAATATAGATTTTTTTCTTACATCTAAGAGCGTAACATTTAGCACAAGCACTTTAAAAGAATTAAACTTGTGACCTGTTTTCTGAGTAACATTAAAAATATCTTTATAGATTGTCGCAACACCGCCGCCGCGACCGATCAGACGAGGCTCATGCTTATAACAGTATCCTGGTGGACTAGACTCATTTAGACCAAAATACTCATTTGGTTTAAGCCAGGTTTCAGTAAGGCACAGAACATCAAAATTATTATCTGTGACCATTTCATTTACAATAACTGCTTTAGGTGTGAGCGATCTAATGTTTAGAAGACCTAGCTTTAAAAATTGTTTTTGTTCACTGATATTTAGATTTTCTGGTTTAATTACAATTAGATTTTTCCTAGATCCTGCACTAGATTTATTGTTTGGCTTCACTAAACAAGGAATAGACACAGTTTCTATATAACGCTCCACACTATGCATATTAGTTAAGTTTGGACAACAGAGGCTGCGATTTGGACTTTGACTTACCAGTCATCTGGTGCGTAACGTCTCAGAGATGTTGTCCGACAGAACAGCCGCTCCGATTCTGCTGGGGTGGAGTCCGTCTGCCCGATACAGTCTGGGTCGCTCCCAAAACAGATGCCAATTATTTACAAAGAGCAGTTTCTGTTCATTACACATTAACATTAACCATTCATTGAGCGCAAAAAGTCTACTGAACCTTTCCTGTCCTTGTCTGTACGTGGGAAGCGGTCCGGACACGATGATCGTTGCTTTAGGCGCTGTGGTGCGTACCGTCTCGATCAGGCTCATGTAGTCCTTCTTCAGAACCTCGGTCTGCCGTTGCCTGATGTCATTCGCTCCCGCTTCCAGCACAACAGCTCCGATGCGCGTGTCACCGCCCACGATCTCGGGAACCTGAGCGGCGATATCAGGAACACGGGCACCGGGGAAACAGTGTGTGCGTACATTACCTTTACCCGAAGTAGCGCGGACATGACGGACCATGGATGTGCCGATGATCACGCCGTCATCGCGTTCCGGCTCGCGAAGAGGGGAGAAGCGGTTCCGAGTGGAGATCTCGAAGACCGGGAGGGGCGGAGAGGTAGCTCTGGTCCTGGCTCGTGGCCTCCGCTGCGTGATCCATGCTCCACGGTGTTGTGCCGGAGTCGGAGTGAAAGAAGGCCGGGCTGATCGCGTCGTCCTGGGCAGAGGAGCGTACGGAGTGGATGAGGAAGGACTCACAGAGTTAACGTTACTAACCACTGATTTGTAAACGTCGGCGCGTGAAGCTTCAAGCGTTGAACGCCGATCCAACAGCTCGGCTTGCTTCACCAGCAGACCACGGATCTGCTTCTCGACGTGTTCCAGCTCCTGTTTCACCGTGAAGAGCTCGAATGTGTCCTCACCTGCACACAGAGGTAACGTTAGACTCTCATCCGATGTGTTCGCCATTATAAAAGATGAACAGTAAATTAATATCCCGACTAATTCAGGACTGAAATGCCGGATACAACCCGTATCTTTTCAGTGAAACGGGTGTAAAATGAGACGGCCGATAGCGAAGGGCCACGCTTGGAATGCTAGCGGGCTAAAGGTGATAGAAAAATAGAAAGTGCTAGTTTATAAATGAGTGGTAAAGAAGAAAATCAAGGAATTAATGAAGAAATTCTCTGGAGCTACAAACACAAATACAGATCACACGCGTATGCGCAAAAAGTGTGTGTTTTGACTACAGTCATTGGCAGGTTCAGAGACGGGCTCTGGCAGGATCACTCTGATTTCGTTTTCAGCTTATGTTCAAAACAATCACGTTTAAGCCACTGAATTAGTTTAGTCCGGTTATACATACAACCGCAAACAGCACATGTTGTCCCTGAGCTCTGTAACGACATCTCTCATAAAGATTTGCATCTTTAAATGGTAAAATAATTATCCGAAAAACAGCTAGCCTCTTCGCTAACTAACACACAAAATACCATTGGAATGCTACTTCCGCCGCCTCACCGGAAGTTTCACCCACTTTATTTTTTACAGGAGCGCCCCTCGGAAACTTGTGGATAAGCCCTGGCATTTTGTAATGAAAAATAAACTGAAAACCCGTTAACTGCTATCCAGTACACAGCAGAAGAACCACATACATAACATCACACAAAGATGTTGAAGAAAATGTATAAAAAAAATTGGATCAGTAAAACTAAGAAATAACATAAATAACTGCAGAAATGCCACACTGCAGACAGAATTTGCCTTTCACATGCAAATCAATTAATTCGGCTAAATTGCCTGTGCGAGCAGCCTCTAAGTACAGCGCAACATTCGATGCACCGACAAAATAAACAATTAATTTACAGAATTAAATTAGAACAGAATATACCTTTCTAATAAATAAAAAATCTAAATGAAATAAGTCAGAATCAAGTCACAAGATACAGAACAAATGTGTGCAAAATGCCTAAAGTACAGGGGAACATATATTCAAAATACAGGCCACATATTGTTAAATTACATAACAGTGAGTGATCAATAAAATAAAATTAAAATAACGAAAGTATAGCCAGAATTGTCAACTTTTCTATTTAACTGCAAAAACAACAATACATGCTAAACTGGAGTGGCTGTATTTAGGTAAACATGTTCACAGCATCCAAAAATCAAATTAGAAACGGCTGAAATGTTTTGAAATCACTTGTACCCATACCTGATTGAGAAAAAAAATCCAGTCTTTCACTTGGCCTGTGTCCGTTCAGTCTTTTCAAATTGTGTGCGGGGATAAAATACACATGAACTGGGCAGAAGACCGGGCAGTATGACATATGGAATGTCACTGGGGTGGCTCCAGCCTATGACAGGGGAAGACTCACCGGACAGTGATGACAGAGCAGACTCTGCCGAGGGAAGACACGGGCTCACTAAAGAGATCCGTATTGTGGGAGAGAACACATATGGGGTCACCGTAGGGACCGCAACATATGCACCCAGCCTAGCACAGGTTCCACACTGATTACAAGTGGTAGGCCTTACACCAGACGTTTTGCACGTCGGATGTCGGAGGGGTGTGGAGGAACTCAACAGGGTTCGGTTTAAAGGAACTCAGCTGAAGTAGAAGGTGCACATACCCAGTCCATAGGAGGGGAATGGTGCAGCAAGCCGACACTTGAACTGGGCTCATGGTGAAACTGGCTTCAGGAGAAGGGAGCCCACGGAAGCAGCATTTCAAACTAGGTGTTGCCCAGCCCCCAACTCTTGAAATCTGTGAGCAAAGCACAATGTCAACGCCCAGGTGGAGCACACACTCTTTATAGAGGAGCTCTATAACACCAAAGTGGACATAAGCATCTCAGAATTTTTCACCAAATTGAAGACAGCCACCATCAGTGGGCCAACTTTTCTTGGAAACAGCCTTCCTTCTCTGCTGAATATAACAGATAAGAGTTGGTCTGAGGACTAAGGCTAGCGTTCTGTCTACATGTCTAAACGCTATGAAGCGGACAGACAGAAAAAGCCAGGGCTGGGTCTGCCTCCTCCTGGGCAGCCGCTTGCAGGCTCACCACCTGCTCCTATTCCGGGAGAGGTAGGAACCCTGGACTCAATCCAGACCAGGGTCTCAGCTCGTGAGAGTAGCCGGCGTGAACTCCAGTACAGCACTCCAGCACAATTTGTTGACCGAAAGCGAGCAAGTCCCTACCCTGTAGTACAGGGTTTCTCAACTCCAGTCCTCGCGACCCACTGCACTGCATATTGTGCATGTCTTCCATATTTAACACACCTGATTCAGATCCTCAGCTCGTTAGGATAGACATAGGGTCAGAGCCCGTCTAACGGAGAGCCTTGGCACTTCCTATTAGCCCCATTGTGTATCATCTTGGTTGCAGTTCCATTAGAATTCCACTGGAGGTGATCGCGGGCGAGAGCAGAATGAATGGGAGTATATGGGGCTAAACGGCTAAATGTGTCTCTTTCACCTGCTTGTCGTTAAATTAACATAGATTTTATTGTTGATTCCGCAAGTTCAATATAGATTATAGGCCAAAAGTCGAATGAACGAGTACTTATGTCCTTTTGATTTCTTACAGGTTAGGCTGTTGTTGGCCGGAACACGCTAGCATTCTGCTATTGTGTGACGTCATCACATTTTTGAACGGATTTTTAGAATAGATAAATGAACTTAAAAATTTAATTTTCAGCTGAGTATATTATCTTAGCTCTCCCTTTTAAATGCAACTTTCAAATTACTTGAGAAAAAATGACATCCTGAGAAAAGTGGTTCCCTTTCATAGTCACTTCGAGTTACGTCAGAAGTGACGGAGAATGGGGTTTCGCATAGAAAGCCAATCCTCTTCGAGTATTTAACAACGAGCCAATGGCATGCGAATGCCTTGGGGCTGTGGAATTTGCATAGCGTACTCCGCCCCACCCTGTGGGTATAAAAGGAGGAAGTGAACGCAACCGCAGTATGTTTTCGCTTCGGAGCCAAGAGATCTTCTTCACTCCACAAGCCACACAATCTGAGTCTACTACTGTGACTCACCTCTTCGAGACGAGCGAACTCTCTGGTGTTGGTGTGACGGCGGTATCCAGCGAGTTTCACATTGCCTGCGATCTGAGCAGTGGTCTGCCAGTGTGTGTGTCTCTCCCTGGTCGCTTCAACATCCACAGAGTTTTCTCCTCTCACTAAAAGAGTGTACACGCGGCACGTCTTTTTAAAGACGCGTCTTTCTAAAGACGATCTGCCCGTGTATTTCTGAGCGCGGTATTCTGATGGATTCAGCTGATGGGCGCGAGCGCTGTTTGACGTGTTTGGGCTTTGATCACGCTCAGACGGCGCTCGTGGGTGTGTCACGTTCTCTCAGTGGGAACGTCACCATTGCAATGTATTGTGAGACATCAGGTGTGGAATTTAACCGACGAAAATTCCTCGGTCCACACCCTGTCTTTCACGTTGCAACCCACGTGGTCCCGAGTGAGTGCGCGGTTGCATATATATATATATATATATATATATATATATATATATATATATATATATATATATATATAATTTAAATAAAAGAGCCCGCGTTCTCATTTGGTCCCCCAGTTGATGAAATCATGTTTATCGCCGCATCACAAGGTGAGCTGGAGTTCTCTGGATCTGACTCGTCTGTGCCGCTGTCCTGAAACGGATGTGCTGGCATAGCAAGTTACATTCAGAGTTCACAGCTATGCTTCCCGGGCTGCCACGAGTGTTGGGTTTGTGTGGAAAATTCTGCCATGTCCCAAGCACTCTTGGCTAATGATTGGTTTTGGGGTGGCGTACCCAAATCCTTTCTACCCGGATGCGCATGAAGAGGCTATGACATCGTGGAAGTCTCCTTTGACTTTCACGACTGTTCAGTGGCCTCTTCCGCCTTCTCTGCCCTCGTAGAGGCCGCAGTCTAGGGTGCACTGGGGTTCCCCCTGTGGAGTGGTCTGTGGCAACACTCAGGTGTCCCCGCAGCGCCTCCACCTGGCGTGGCAACCCTAGGCACCCCTCCAGTGCTGTGGGTCCTTGTCTACTCCGGTGGCGGGACCTATAGAGCTGCGGGACAGGCTGCCACCTCACTGTGTGTTATTGCCATCCTTTGGGGTGTGCAGTGACATGCACGAGGGTAGGGCTGATTCAGGGCTCATCCTTGAGCTGCCTGCCGTCACCGACTTTGCTCTACAAGCAACGAAGGTGACCGCATGCTCCCTGAGTTAGGTGATGTCCACATGCGTGGTCAGACATTTCTGGCTCAACCTGGTTGATGTGCGCAAGGCTGAGTGAACCAGTTTCCTCAACTTCCCCATATCCCAGGCTGGCCTCCTCGGCGGCGTGGTCGAGAACTCTGCCCAACAGTTCTCGGCCGCCCCGAAGTGGACTGTGGCTCTTTTTCTGACCCTACGGCTTCTGCTGCCAAAACCAGCCGCTGGTTCAGACGCCTCAGCCCGCTTGCCGCCGAACGCGCCCTCCTGCGAGCTTCCGCCCCCTCCTGTCCAGCCCCAGCAGCAGTGGGCCGTGCCATGGAGGTGGTCGCAGGGAGGCGCCCCTGCCCGTACCAGCCCCGCAGCCCCGCTGCGTCGCTCCTGTGACGGGCAGCTCAGATATGGCTTGCAGTTCTTTCAGGGAGTGGTCGCAGGCCTACTCCTTCCCCCGGTGGAGGGCTGGGGGAGAACTTTTTTCTCCAAAGAGCTGCATTCCATCTCTGAGCACACAGAGCAAGATGAAAGGGCGCAGTGCCCCGTGCCTCGCCACTCTCATTTTCTTCTGAGTCTCCGAGGGTGCGGATGGGAGTGTGTCGTCCCCGGACCACGCGGCTCCCCTCCCCCTCGATCGCCAGACCCCCGGCAGAACAGACCCCCGTGGAACGCTGGTCCTTCCCTGGTCTCTACTGCCGAGGAGCAGAGCTTGACTACGCACCCGCTCGGGGTACCCCCTGTGCGCATGCCTGTCGCTCTGCCTCGCTGCCCCTCCGGGGAGACGTCTGTGATTCACATGACCCCGCTGGATCAGTCCCTAGGAGCTTGGTTAGAGCTCCCCGGCCTGTCCCGCTGGGTCATCAGAACGATCAGATTCGGCTATGCGATTCAGTTCGCACGGTCTCCTCCCCATTTCAGGGGAGCTCGCTCGACCTTGGTCGGTGGCAACGCCCCGGTCATGAGAGCGGAGATTGCGACCCTGCTGGCGAAGGGTGCAATCGAGACGGTCCCTCCAGCCGAGATGAGGTCCGGCTTTACAGCCCCTACTTCATCGTCCCCAAGAAGACCGGTGGGTTACGACCGAACCTGGATCTACGCGTCTTGAACCGCACTCTTCATTGGAGGCCGTTCAAGATGCTCACGGCCAAACGCATTTTCGAATGCGTCCGGCCACAGGATTGGTTTGCAGCGATCGACCTGAAGGACGCGTACTTTCATGTCTCCATTTTGCCTCGACACAGACCGTTTCTTCGGTTTGCTTTCGAAGGCCAGGCATATCAATACACGGTTCTCCCATTCAGGTTAGCTCTGTCCCCTCGCGTCTTCACGAAGATCGTCGAGGCAGCCCTTGTTCCCCTTCGCAGAACACGGGGTTCGCATCCTGAATTACCTCGACGATTGGCTACTCCTAGCACACTCTCAAGATCGGCTTTGCGAACACAGAGACCTGGTGCTCCGGCACCTAGCCCGTCTGGGCCTTCGGGTCAACCGGGAGAAGAGCAAACTTTGCCCCGTGCAGAGGATCTCTTTTCTCGGCATGGAGATAGACTCGGTCGCCATGTCCGCGCAGCTTACGAGCGAGCGCGCACACTCACTGCTGACTTGTCTTCGACAGTTCGAGGGCAAGAGTGCGGTCCCACTGAAACTTTTTCAGAGGCTCCTGGGGCATATGGCATCCGCAGCCGCCGCTCGGATTGCTTCATATGAGACCGCTTCAGCTGTGGCTTCGCGATCGAGTCCCGAGGTGGGCATGGCATCGCGGCTCGCTCCGAGTTCCAGTGACTCCAGCGTGCCGCCTAACCTTCTTCCCGTGGTCGAACCTCAGCTTCTTACGGACTGGGGTTCCGCTTCAGCGAGTTTCCAGGCATCTTGTTGTCTCCACAGATGCGTCTACCACGGGTTGGGGTGCCATGTGCAATGGGCATGCAGCCGCGGGTTCCTGGACAGGACCCCAGCGCCTCATGCACATCAATTGCCTCGAGCTGCTGGCAGTACGCCTGGCCCTGCACCGCTTCCGAGCACTGCTCAGGGGTCAACACGTACTTGTCCGTTCAGACAATACCGCTACAGTGGCGTACATCAACCACCAAGGTGGTCTACGCTCACGTCAGATGTCGCAGCTCGCCCGCCACCTCCTGCTATGGAGTCAGAAGCACCTGAGGTCCCTTCGTGCTGTGTACATTCCAGGAGATTGGAACCTGGCAGCCGACGAGCTGTCACGGGTCCGCCCTGATCTCCGGCGAATGGAGACTCCATCCCCAGACGGTCCAGCTCATCTGGGACCAGTTCGGGGAGGCACAGATAGACCTGTTCGCCTCCCGGAACTCATCCCACTGCGCCCAGTTTTATTCCCTGTCCGAGGGCACGCTCGGCACAGATGCACTGGCGCACAGCTGGCCGCGGGGCCCACGCAAATATGCGTTTTCCCCAGTGAGCCTCCTTGCACGGGTGTTGTGCAAGATCAAGGAGGACGAGGAGCAAGTCTTGCTGGTAGCCCCTTATTGGCCCACCAAGACGTGGTTCTCCGAACTCATGCTCCTCGCGACAGCACCTCCTTGGCCTATTCCTCTGAGACAAGACTTACTCACTCAGAGACGGGGCACTCTTGGCACCCTCGTCCCGATCTCTGGAGGCTGCACGTGTGGCTCCTGGACGGGACGAGGCAGGGTTGAGTTCGCTGCCACCTGCGGTGGCGGCAACCATCACTTCCGCGAGGGCGTCATCTACCAGACGCCTCTATGCGTTGAAGTGGAACCTCTTCGTCAGCTGGTGCTCTTCTCGCTGAGAAGACCCCGGATATGCCCGATCAGTGTCGTGCTGTCGTTCCTGCAGGAAGGGTTGGAGCGTAGGCTGTCGCCCTCCACCCTTAAGGTTTACGCCGCGGCCATTGCCGCTTCTCATGTTGCAGTAGAAGGTAAGTCCATCGGCAAGCACGACCTGGTCATCAGGTTCCTGAGGGAGCGAGGCGACTAAATCCGCCTTGTCCTCCCCTCGTACCCTCTTGGGACCTCGCAGTTGTTCTAAGTGCTCTGCAGAGGCCTCCCTTTGAGCCTTTACAATCAGTAGAGTTAAAGTTTCTGTCTATGAAGATGGCACTCCTGGTTGCATTGGCCTCCATCAAGAGGGTA
>JAQIUQ010007213.1:242500-308626 GCA_030378365.1 Hybognathus amarus | reverse complement strand
TGCGTGATTGCGTGTGTTTTATTTAAAGCCTGTTTTTCCAGCATTGAATGCAGGATGTGTTTACGCCTTTTACTCATTTCAGGATGAGAACCTCCACGATGTTCTTCAGCTGCTTGTGGCCCTCATGTCTGAGCACCCTGCCTCCATGATTCCTGCATTTGACCAGAGGAATGGAATCCGGTAAAAAGCTGTGTACTCCACACAGAGTCAAATTTCATTATATTTCATCTTGTCTCCCATGATGGAGTTGATAAAATCATGAATTATTCACAAGACTCAACAAAGCAATTGGAATGATATTTTCATATATATTTATTTATTTTCTGACAAGCAGGATAAAGCTCACACCCTGCATGTCAAGCTAATGAAATATAGATGGATTTGATAAAGTTTTGGGATTGGCTCAAAATAACCGATATGACTTTGATGAACAGCTTCGTGGTGGTTTACACAATGCCATTTCCTCTCAAGTATTGCTTATTTGTGTCTGCCAACTTCGATTTTTTTTATATATATATACATATCTGCCACTTGATTAATTGAAAGAATTAAGTGTCTGACACTTTCCCTCTGATTCTTGTTTTTAATAATAATACAATATAAAATAACCTAAAATAAATAACATAATATTGAAGTAATTAAATCACAATAATTCTCTTTTTAGTTTTATTTTAATTCACAGTCATTTCTTTTCAGGGTGGTGTACAAACTTCTGGCTTCCAAGAGTGAAAGTATCCAAGTTCAGGCTCTGAAAGTTCTGGCATATTTCTCAAACACTTAGGTCACAAGTGAGTACATCCATTCTTCTCTTTTCCAGAGTCACTTTCACATACAAAGTCTTCCAAGATATATCTTTTTTCAAGTGAATCCAACAAGGTGAAGTAAGGTGGTTGCATAAGGACAGAGTCCTCATCATGTCTTTATGAAATTTTAAAGTTCTCTAAATGGCTCCAGGGCTTTTGTTAAGAAAGGTACCTATAGTGAGATACTCTTCCCATAAGCCTCTTCTTTTAACTAGTGTGTAATTTTTTATGTTGATATTTGTGAGTGTGTATCTATGTAGGGATGAGTGGTATAATGATGAGTGGGAGGTGGGGGGGTTCAGAGAAACTCTAAAAGTGCTCTTCAGGACTAGCTTTTCAGCAAAACAAAATAAACCCGACTATTTAAATGTTGAGCAAGCAATCTCATTGGCTGCAGGATCAGCAGAGGCCAATCATATTGTTCCATGTGGAAATGATGCGATACAGTAGCTTGCAGATTGTAAAGAAGGACATACCAGCCTGCGCCTTCTATATATATATATATATATATATATATATATATATATATATATATATATATATGTATGTGTATATATATATATATAATGTATGTGTATATATATATATATATATATGATATATATATATATATAATATATATGTATATATATATATATGTATATATATATATATATATATATATATATATATATATATATATATATATGTATATATATATATATATATATATATGTATATATATATACTGTGATATATATATATATATATGAAGAGTTCAGATGCAAAAGCCTCTAAATGCCATTTGAAATTTTCTTCTATAATGACCATTTTTATCAAGCTTGTATATTTAAGTTCTGTAATTTCACTTAAATGACATTTAATAGGTAATCTTCATTGCCATTTAAGTGAAATTACTGAACTTAAATATACAAACTTGATAAAAATGATCATTTTAGAAGAAATTTCAAATGGCACTTAGAGGCTTTTGCATCTGAACTCTTCATATATATGTATGTTTGTATGTATGTATAGGGCAAATTCATGCATAAGACGGTATCCTTTAGACAAACACTACAAAAATATAAAGGCAAACATGCTGTTTTTAGAAATTTACAAGCCTACTGACATTTGCAGACTTGTACTGCAGTTAGCCTAGAGTGCACATAAAACCCACATTTGCTTTTTGTCATCATTAGCATATCCATCGTTGAGTGGTTAACATCCTGAATGCTCACAGGCACTTTAAAACATACTTTTTCCTGGTTGTCACTTTACTACAGTCCCCATTTGTCTATACTTGCTGTTGGGCAGGATTGTATTTAGGAGGCTTAGCATCCTGACAGTACCTCAGAATGATGTGCTGCTGGATAGTTTGATTGTGAAAGCCACTGCTCTTCCAGGACGAGAGCGCAGAGGTGGTTGCTTCGTTATTCTGAGTGAAAAACTGAAGGTACCTGACACTATGCAAAAGGTGCCAAGCTCAGTTGCCATCAAGGCCTGTTCCTGCTAGCTTGACATTAACTGTGAAATGTATGAAAGTTGGCATTTCAACTACAGTATGTTTTCTATTTGTGTGTGTGTGTGTTTTGTCACAGGAGGAAGGTGGAAATAATGCACACAAACAGTCTCTTCACACTTCTTGGGGAACGACTGATGCTGCACTCCAACACACTGTCGATAACTACGTACAACACACTATATGAGGTAATATATATATATATATATATATATATATATATACACATATACATTAAACAATGCTGGGTTGTTTGAACCCAAATTTGGGTAAAATATGGACAAACCCAAAAGTTGAGTTAAAAAAATGTCATTTCAAATTTTAACCCAACTTTTTCACTTTCAACTGTACATTTCTTAATTGCATTTTTAACCCAACATTTGGGTTTGTCCATATTTGACCCAAATTTTGTTTGAAACAACCCAGCATTTTTTAGAGTGTATATATAGGGTGACTATTCAATATACAATGTACAACTGTGATGTTTATATAGAACTCTTAATCTTTCAGATTCATTAATCTCATCTGATCTATTTCCTGTCTAGATTTTGACAGAGCAGGTTTGCACACAGGTCGTTCACAAACCTCACGCTGAGCCCGATTCTACAGTGAAGATCCAGAACCCAAGTAATTCTTTCTGTCAGCCCATTCATTCTTTTTGTGGTCTGTGGTCCTAATGCATTAACTGTCATGTGGACGTTTACTAGCGAATGATTAAAGGGTTAGTTCACCCAAAAATAAAAATTCTGTCAGTATTTACTCACCCTCATGTTGTTCCAACCCTGTAAGACCTTCATTCATCTTCGGAACATGAATTAATATGTTTTTGATGAAATCTGAGAACTGGATCACTCCTGCATACTAGTCCATAGGCTTCTTTAGAGATTGAAACTTGCCGGCCTCAAAGACATCGTTAAAATAGTCCAAGTGACTTCAGTGGCTCAATCTTAACTTTATCAAACGTCAAGAACACTTTTTGTGCGAAAAAACAACAAAAATAACGACTTTATTTCAACTATTCATTTATTTCTCTCTCTCGCCTCGAGTCAGGTTACTAGTTTAATAACGTAAGCTTCTGTTATTGTACGTCACACGCATCAGACACATGACCATCGGCCAATAGTGAGCCTACGTGTGACGCAGCTCTACGCTATCACACTACGTTAACTGACTAGCGGCCCATAGAGAAGGAAGTGAATAGTTGAAATTAAGTTGTTGTTGTTTTTTGCGCACAAAAAGTATTCTCGTTGTTTGATAAAATGGACGATTGAGCCACTGAAGTCACTTGGACTATTTTAACGAAGTCTTTAATAACTTTTCGAGGCTGGCAAGTTTCAATCCCTCAAGAAGCCTGTGGACTAGTATGGTGGAGTGATCCAGCTCTCAGATTTTATCAAAAATATCTTAATTTGTGTTCCGAAGATGAACGAAGGTCTTACGGGGTTGGAACAACATGAGGTTGAGTAAAATTTTCAGAATTTTCATTTTTGGGTTAACTAACCCTTTAAATGTTTGCTTCTACACGTAGAGATGCCCGTCTCATTGTGCATTTTCATTGGTTCGCATCTGTGTCAATCAGATACTGTACAACTCTGCTTTGATTGGCTGAGTGATTGATCGGTTGTTCTCAGTGATCCTCAAGGTGGTGGCCACACTGCTGAAGAGCTCCACGGCCAGCGCAGACCTGATGGAGGTGCGGCGTCTCTTCCTCTCTGACATGATCAAGCTCTTCAGCAACAGCCGTGAAAACAGACGGTGAGGGTCTCTTCCTTCTCCGCCCCATCCCCAATGACAGCAATTAACCGCCAACTGAACGGATCAGAAAAGAGAGCAGAGAAAAGACGTTCTCCCTCGTTGTTGTGTTTAATGGACACCCCCGTGACGCTAAATAATCCTCCGTGTTTCTCTCACAGCAGATGTTTTAGTGACGCATGCAAATCCACACAGTTTCACTGCTGTCCTATGGCTGTTGGTTTTTCTTTTCTTCTCTCGCGAGCCGTATGCAGGGCTCCTCTGTGCAATCACAAGACTGGCAGTCAATCAGTCGCCCAGTGTGTGCTGAAATCTCAATTGGCTGTTATTATTACTTTTCATCATCTCCATCGTTACGGTCTACAGTGAGCCAGTCAAGAAGCTTTTTAGACTTGATGAAGTCATTACGTCTCCAAAGTGCTTTTCTAAACCGTCTGTAAACTGTGACTGGTAACTAGACCAGACATTTGTCTTCGCTTTTAATGGAATTTAATGTTCATCTAAAATGAAAATTGTGTCATTATTTATTCATCCCCATGTTGTTCCATGTGGCTTTATTCTGTGCAATGATAAAGGAATTATGATTTACACTGTTCTCTATGCAGTTATACCGAATGGGGAATGATGCTTTCAAGCCTCAAAAAGGATGAAGGATAACCTTAAAAGTGATTCACATGACTCTACTGAAGCCATACAAATAGATTTATGTGAGGGAAAAAAAGATCCAATTTTCTCCACTCATATTCTTCCCTTTCAGTGAGTTGTTAATCCTGGGATGGATCATTGAGCCAAGTTAAAGGGTTAGTTCACCCAAAAATGAAAATTCTGTCAGTATTTACTCACCCGCATGTTGTTCCAACCCCGTAAGACCTTCGTTCATCTTCGGAACACAAATTAAGATATTTTTGATGAAATCTGAGAGCTGGATTACGCCTCCATACTAGTCCACAGGCTTCTGGAGGAATTGAAACTTGCCGGCCACAAAGTTATTAAAGACATCGTTAAAATGGTCCAAGTGACTTCAGCGGCTCAATCTTAACTTTATCAAGGGATGAGAACACCTTTTTTGCGCAAAAACAAAAAAAATAAGACTTTATTTTAACTATTCACTTCCTTCTCTATGAGCCTCTAGTCAGTAAAAGTAGTGTGATAGCGAAGAGCTACGTCACACGTAGGCTCACTATTGGCCGACGCTGGTCATGTGTGTGATGCATGTGACGTATAATAACAGAAGCTTACGCTGTTACACTAGTAACCTGACTTGAGGCAGAGATACTTGAAATAAAGTTGTTATTTTTTGCGCACAAAGTGTTTTCGTCATTTGATAAAGTTAAGATTGAACCACTTCGGACTATTTTAAGCGATGTCTTTAATAACTTTCAAGGCCGCAGTTTCAATCCCTCAAGAAGCCTATGGACTAGTATGGAGGAGTGATCCAGCTCTCAGATTTCATCAAAAATATCTTAAATTGTGTTTCAAAGATGAATGAAGGTCTTGCGGGTTGGAACAACATGAGGGTGAGTGAATACTGACAGAATTTTCCCTTTTGGGTGAAAGAACCAGATTCAGTTCAGTTCTTGAACAGATCTTAAAGACGTCGTTTACAAAAGCGTTAGAAGCTTCAAAAGGATTATAGAGACCATTGGTGCCAAAAGTTTCTGATCTGCTGCCCAGATCAGTTTTGTGTACTTGTGAAAGATTTGACTCAAAGGAACATTTTGTTCACAAATTTCCCATTGGTTCTTTGCACGTGAACTCCAGTGCAAATGTCCAGATTGTTTGTAATTTTGTGAGATTTTGTGTCTTCTAAAGACATTGAATATAATGCAGAATTAGAATGGCTCACTTTTATTGGAAACCCCTAAATTATTTTCATTGTAAAATGACCAGTCCAATTCTTCAAAAAAATGTTTATTTTGTTTTCCATTGAAGATAGAATGTTGGGTGAGTAAATTATGACAATTTTCATTTCAGGATAAACTAATCCTGTAGCGATGGTTTACATTTGACTCTAATAGCCAATAGGGATGGGTTGGAAATGAAATCATCCTTACCACAATCTTACAACCCGAAGTGTTTCAGCAAAAGAGAGCAAGCTTAATTCATTCTGCCTCACCCAAAGATCGCATTTATTATGCCACAATGCACAGAGAAAAAAAAAATACGGTGGATAACACAAAGTGCTTCAGGTGTTATTCAAATAGCTGCCAATCATTCTTAGTGTTACCTCGCAGATCTGAAGTTTAATGGAGGTTGGTGCTGAAATTGCTTTGTGTTACTTGTCGGTTTGTGAATTAGGTTCCACCTTTGAGTGTCGTTTCAGGATGTAAAAAAAGATGTTTGCGGAGGAGAGAGGGTTTAACACGAGTGACTGCCCTAGGCTTAATCCATCTCATTTCTGGTGTGACAGGTGTCTGCTGCAGTGTTCGGTTTGGCAGGACTGGATGTTCTCTCTGAGCTACATTAACCCTAAGAACTCAGAGGAACAGAAGATCAGCAGAGATGGTTTACAACATCTTCCGGATTCTTCTCTACCACGCCATCAAGCATGAGTGGGGCGGGCTGGCGTGTGTGGGTGGACACACTCTCCATAGCCCACTCCAAAGTAAATAGATGGTTTTTACCAGCTGAACAAACATGTAGTGGTAGCTCTTATAAGCTTTAAATTGGCCAATATTGATTAGAGTCAGAGATGGATGATATAATCCAGATGTAGAGTTATAGTGGGCTCCACTGTGATGGGGGTGGTGATGGCGCAGTGGATAAGACGCATCCCTTTGGTGTGAGAGACCCGGGTTCGAATCCATTGTGAGACACCAATGTGTCCCTGAGCAAGACACTTAACCCCTAGTTGCTCCAGAGGTGTGCGACCTCTGACATATATAGCAATTGTAAGTCGCTTTGGATAAAAGCGTCAGCTAAATGAATAAATGTAAATGTAAAAAAATGATTTGATTTATTTAAGAGAATGCCTTTAAATGCCAATTCAAATCCTAAATTTGAATTGGAGTTAAATTGAGTTCAGTAAACCAGATGCAGAATTTCAATTCAAATTTAAGTGGGGCTTGACAAAGTCTTGTTTGAGAGGATGGATGGATGGATAGTAAGTATAGATAGATCAGATCAGATCAATAAGATAGATATGAATAGATAAATCAATAGATAATATAGATAGATAGATAGATAGATAGATAAATCAGATAGATAGATAAATAGATGATAGATAGATATTGAATAGATAAATATTTGATAGATAGATATTTGATAGATAATATAAATAGATAGATATTGATAGATAGATATTTGATAGATAGATATTTGATAGATAGATATTTGATAGATAGATATTTGATAGATAGATATTTGATAGATAGATAGATATTTGATAGATAGATAGATATTTGATAGATAGATAAATCAGATAGATCAATCAATAGAATAAATCAATAAATCAGATAGATCAATAGATCAATAGATAGATAAATCAGATAGATATCTTATCAGATAAGGATAGATGGATAAATGAATAGATGGATAGATGGATAGATGGATAGATGGATAGATGGATAGATAGATAGATAGATAGTAGATAGATATAGATAGATATAGATAGATAGATAGATAGATAGATGGATAGATGGATAGATGGATAGATGGATAGATGGATAGATGGATAGATGGATAGAATGGATCAAATGGATAGATGGATAGATGGATAGATGATAGATGATTAGATAGATATAGATAGATAAATAGATAGATCGATAGATAGATAGATAGATAGTATAAATCAATAGATATTTTATAGATAGATGGATATTTATAGATAGATATGATATTTTATACGATCAGATAGATCAGATAGATAGATGATGATGGATAAATGGATGGATGGATGAATGAATCAATGGATGGATGGATGGATGGATGAATGGATGGATGGATGGATGGATGGATGGATGGAATAGATGGATGGATGGATGGATGGATGAATGGATCGATGATGGATGGATGGATGGATGGATGGATGGATGAAATCGATGGATGAATAGATGATGGATAGATGGATAGATGAATAGATGGATAGAATGGATAGATGGATAGATAGATAGATAAGATATTAGATATAGATATCAAGATATAGATATAGATATAGATAGATAGATAGATAGGTAAATGAGAATAGATGGATGGATGGATAGATGGATGGATGAATAAATGGATGGATAGATGAGATAGATGGATAGTGGATAGATGGATAGATAAATAGATAGATAAATAAATAGATAGATAAATAAATCAATCAATAGATAGATATTTGATGGATGGATGGATGGATGGATGGATGGATAAATGGATGGATGGATGGATGGATGGATGGATGGATGAGATGGAATGAATGAGATACAGATGATAATTTCTGCGTCGTCATAACCAGAGCTTCATAGCTTTTTTTTTTTTTTTTTTAAGGGAGTCAACATTTAATAAGCCTAAATCTTTGATTTGTTTGGCAGGTGACATATGAGGCTCATAAGGAATATTTAGCCAAAATGTATGAGGAATACCAGCGACAGGAAGAGGAGAACATTAAGAAAGGGAAGAAGGGGCTTGTCAGCACCATTTCGGGACTTTCAGCCCAGGCTTCCGCCATCAAAGGCACTCTAGAGCTCGGACCCCGATTCCCAAACCCAGACTCCTGAGAGTGAAGCGGATGAACCAGAGACAGCAGATTCTGGCCGAAACCTCTTGTCTGAATCTAAGAGTCTGGATGAGGAGAAACCCAGCATCAGGTGTCCACGTGGAAGTTCATGACCTGCTTGTAGATATTAAAGCTGAGAAGGTTGAGGCAACAGAGGTGAAGATGGATGACATGGACCTCCTGCCTGTCACAGAAAATGGTGGCTTGGTGGAAGTGGACTCTCTCCTTGATAACGTCTACTCGGCTGTGGTGGAGAAGCTGAACAGCAGTGTAAACAGCGTACTGGTACCCAAAACCAGCCTAGAAGACAAAAGCTCAGGTCCTCTTATCACCCTGGCTGACGAAAAAGATGCCATCTCTAGCAACAACACCTTCCTCTTTGGCCCGATGGCAGACCAGCTCTGGGGAAAATCTCCTGCCTGAAATGGGACCATCTGAACCTCTTCCGCTCTCAGGAGTGGAACCTCAGGTCCACACCAGCACTAGTGCAGACCTTGGGCTTCTGGCTCTCATGACCAAGAGCTCAAAAGACTTTGATGCCAAGCCAACGGCTTTGGAGGATGAGAGCTTTAAGATCCAGCCTAATTTGAGTGGTCTTACTGTATCTGAAGGGGAAAGCCTGTCTAAATGCCCTGGGCAGATTGAGACGGTGGAGTTGGAGCCAGGGGTTTCTGGGGTGAAGAGCACTGCAGATGTTACCAGCACTGCATCAGACACAGAGAAATCAGATGATGGCAAAGATAAAGAGATCAAGAAGATTCAGACTACTACTACAACACAGGTAACTATTAGTGTCGGTACTAGCGTGTTTACTATGCTAATTTTCAAAGTCTGAGGTTAGTCTAGGCCATTGCACACCGAGTACGAAATTTTGGATGCGTTTTTCGTGTTCGTCAGCCTAAAAATTCGTCACGCATACGAACCTTGCACACCGAGTCCGATGCGTATTTATTAAACCTTTGCGGGGAAAAACGCAAAAATACCAAATGGACTCGTCAAGCAGTGAGGATGATTTTGTTGCCCTCTCTCTTATTGAAGAGAGAAGAAAGAGAAAATATTACGTCCCTCCAATCCTGAAATTGCGCCGAGAGGAAGGAGAGTTTCACCTCCTTATCAAGGAGTTGTGAATTTATCCCTAGCGATTCAAAATTTACTTCAGAATGTCAGTGGGACAGTTTGATGCTTTGCTAGCGATTCTGGAGCCACATATTAAAAACAAGACCACCAATTTCCGTGAACCAATCGATTCTGAACGGAGATCTGGCAATATGTCTAAGGTATGGACACACACACACCTGCGCGCGGCCCGGTTGAAGCGCTGGGCAGACAAAACAACTAGGCTGTGATATATTGTGCCCAAATAATACATTAGTTATCGAATTGGCTGCTCAATCACATCTTATTCGATCCTAAATTTCAATCTGATTGAAAGGGGAGGTTTATTAATTTCATAATCCAATATAGAGAAGAGAACATAAACACTTGATCGAACTGAAAACCGAAACTGAAAGCACGGCGCAAATGTGCAATGATTTGAGGACGAGCTCCCCCTGCCCTGAATTGTCAAAAGACCTCTCAAAATGCTGGCTCTGGATGCGAAAAACGCAGAAAATCGAACCCGATCCGATTAATTTTATGACGGACGAAAGTTTCGAGGCGGTGTGCAAGCGCGATTGACATAACGTGAGGTCGATTTTTTTTTTCTTTTTTTTTTTTTTTTTTTTCTAACGTACGAAAATTTTCGGATGCGAATTTCGGACTTAGTGTGCAATGGCCTTATGACTTAGTACATGTGTGTTGTGTGTCTGTAAATACTATATATATATATATATATATATATATATATGTGTATATATATATATATATATATATATATATATATATAGCTATGGAAAAAATTAAGAGACCACTGCCAAATCAGCAGTTGCTCTGGATTTATTATTTATATTATAAATAATAAATCCAGAGCAACTGCTGATTTGGCAATGGTCTCTTAATTTTATCCATAGCTGTATATATATATATATATATATATATATATATATATATATATATATACACAGTATATTAGTGCTGTCAAACGATTAAAATATTTAATCACGATTAATGGCATTAATGTCATAGTTAACTCGCGATTAATCGCACATTTTTATCTATTCTATATATCTTTTGATTTCTTTTTGTTACATTATTTTTTCTCATTTTAATGCTCTTATCAACATGGGAAAGTAGATTGGCTTGTTTAGTGCAAATGTTTTTTTATTATTATTATTGAAAATAACATTGGAATAGTGTTAAATTTCACACTATATAAATAATCTCTCACACAATGTAACACTGTCTACCAATAAAAGGGTGAAAAAAATACTGACAGGTCCTAATATTGACGAGGGGTGGAGAATTCGCATCAGCTGTGTTTGTATGTGTGTTTGCTTGGCCATCATCAAGTGGTGTTTCAGGCTGGGACGTGCTGCGATGATGATAGCTCAGTTCATAATGACAAAACATACAGATCGCTTGGTCTTGTCAATGGGACAATTTGGCAACTTTTTAAAAGTAAACTTTCCAGTTCAGAATCTCAGTGGCATCCATTTCGGTGTCTCGCGCTCATCATCCACTCAAAACGTAACGTTACTATTTGGCCGGCTCGCAAGCCCGAACGAGTGTGTGCGGCACAGAATACTTTGAAATTAATTTTTGATAGCTTACATAAAGGACATTGAAGATGTAGGTGTCTTTGTTTCCACAGTATTTTCAATTTTGATATTTTTAGGTCAAACCGTTCTTGTCTGTCAGTCATATAATGGAGGTATATGGGGTCCACCTCAAAGAGCATGCACAGAGAAGTCAAGATTAAACACGATTTAATGACTCGTAAATGTAAGTACACATTGATGGCCTAAGAGTACGAAACGAGCGGTTTGTGTGAGAAAGCTAACAGTATTTATATTGTTTTTACCTCTTGTAATCACAGCCACGTCCAAGTACTCTGAGGGCGAGGGCGCTTCGGAAAGCACCAGAAGTGATCTCTCGCGTGTGTATGTCACTCATTGTTTACACAGAGATTTCAGAAGTGTTACCCTTCACTGTGAAGATCTAAACATATATATAAACAATATATCAACAGACAACATTGATTTTTTTCGCAACCGCGCAAGAGATAATTTCCGGCTTTCCGGCTCTTTCCGGCACGTGCACAGACTGAAACGCCCGTGCCTTCAGATCACTTGACTGTGATTACAAGAGGTAAAAACAATATAAATACTGTTAGTTTTCTCACACAAACGGCTCGTTTCGTGTCTTAGGCCATCAATGTGTACTTACAGTTACGAGTCATTAAATCATGTTTCAATTTGGACTTCTCTGTGCATGCTCTTTGAGGTGGACCCCATATACCTCCATTATTTGACTGACCGACAAGAGCGATTTGACCTAAAAATATCAAAATTGAAAAAACTGTGGAAACAAAGACACCAACATCTTGGATGCCCTTGAGGTAAGATAACACATATAAAAAATGTATTTCAAAGTGAACTATCCCTTTAAATCAAATACATTAAATTATTGGATAGAAAACATTATTTTAAATTATAAGAATATTTCACAATATTACAGTTTTTACTAAATAAATGCAGTTTTGTTAAGCATTAGTGATTTCTTAAAAAAAGAAAACAACAATAATAATAATAATAATAATAATAATAATACTATAATAATAAAATTTGGAAATTTTATTTTATTTTGTTTTATTTATTTATTTATTGTTATGGACAATTTAGATAAACATTAAATATATTTAATATAATATAATTATTTAATAAGGAATTTATTTATCATGTTCCTAATCTTTCAACATTTTTTTTTAACTTCATTGAACATTTTTTCCACCATTATAGCCCGGGATGAAAGTTATAGTTCAGTAGACACATGCTGATCAAATCATATGCCTTTAATCAACATTTAAACCGTAAAACAATTATGAAATAAAAAAAGAGGTTAACATTTAAATATATGAAATCATTTTTTGTTTTGGCCAACCAAATTTATAATAAATAAATTGAGCTGACATTTATGAAAATGTCCTGAGAAGACAGCTCAGCGTTTCAATTAAATAAATCCCAATATCTTAATTAATAGTCGACTCTTCTCTAAATGTCGTTAGTGTTCAATTTTATCCATCAGCAATTACAAAAATATGGTGATATTTGAATTGACCATAGTTACCATAATTTACCATACCATTAAAAAAACATCAAAATGTAAAAGGGTTCACTTTTTGACATCTTTATGACTGCCAAAACTGCTTCTGAGGTGTTGTGTGATGTATTGTGGGACCCTAGAGGAATATGAAGTCTACAGCTTGCCAAAGCCAGCTTGAAACAAAAAAATAAAAACTTGCCTGAAGAAATGACATAACTTCAACTGCATTCTGCATTCTTCTACAGCCGACTTTCAAGAAACTAAAGTTGTTTCCAGCATGAAGGCTTTTTTGTATGTCTTTTAGAAGAAAGAACACAATCTCTCCTCCATGCCATGAAATACAACCAGAAATTCTACACAAACGCTTCATTATTACCCGTCATATATAGTCAATGCTGTATATGTTTTTAGGCCCAAGCCCTGAAGGGGCGAAGGCCCTATTGTTTCCTTCCAGATTATTTTATTATTTTTTTTGCGACTTTTGGGCACTTTTGGGGCCCTTAACATGCTCGAAAACTCTTGAAACTTTGCACACGGGTCAGAACCCGCGGCCATCAGAGCCGGGATGAAGATGGTACCCAGGCGTGGCAGGGGGGCTCGACAGCGCCCCTGGAACGTGGTCCGAACACTTGGTCCATAACTCAAACACGCTTGTGTGTAATAATATGAAACTCGGTACACATGTCGATCTCATCGTTTCATCTATACCTCACACTCTTACTTTTTACCCCAGCCCAACAGGAAGTCAGATTTTTGCGGTTATTTTTAAAACGCACGCAATGGAATTTAATATACTCCTCCTAGAGCATTCATCCACATGGAACGAAACTCGGTCAGCCTGAAGTCAAGACATTGAGGATGAAAAATTGCGAGGGGATTTTTGATATCTCTGAACGGTTTGGCCGTGGCGAGGAAACGAATTTATGGCGAGAAACGTGAAACAGGAAGTGTGTTATAACTTCAGCATACATTAACTGATCTTGATGAAACTTCAGCAGTGTGTTCGCTGTAAGAGGACGATCACATGGATGTGACTATTGTGAGTCAAAGTTATAGCGCCACCAACTGGCAGCAGGAAGTGTGTCACTTTCACAATGCTTTGAAATCAACCTCTTATTACAACCTCCAAAAGTCGGGTTGTTAGTTTTTTCTACAGTTACAAAAATCGGTATGTATATTGTACTCCTCGAGCCGGACAACTTTCTAATTGACACTCATTAGCTAGGTCCCACAGAAAGTCAGATATTTTTGCTTGTATGTAGTCATGCTCTCTCTGAGCCTATGTCTGAGCCTTTGCCTGTCTCTGTGTGTGTGGGTTTGTAGGGGGAGGGGGCTTAACCATTTCACTGCTGTGTGCCTGTATAAAAAAATACATTTCTTAAGCCTGGTATGTTTTAAAAAAGTTTTTATTTTAATTTTGTATAAGTAAAGGCATAATATAACCAGTTTAATTGTAGTGCATTGACAATAGTTTTATATAATTAGTTTATTAATTAAATTAACTTGGTCCATAAACTTGATCTGAAAATTTGGTCCATAAATCAAACACACTTGCATGTAATAATATGAAACTCGGTACACTTATAGATCACATCAGGTCAAACAGCTTTCGTGCTCTAAGTTTTTACGACAGTTCAAATGGAAGTTGGGAATTATGGGTTGTTTGAAAAAATCTCATAGGAGAAATACATCAAATTACAACGCATGTGTTTACCAATCACCACCAAACTCGGTGTGCATGAAGTCAAGACATTGAGGATGCTCAATTCCGGACGGATTTTTGATATCTTGAACGGTTTGGCCGTGGCGAGGAAATTAATTTTATGACTAAAAAAGGACACATAAAATGTGTTATAACTTTGCTCGTTTTACCTATAGTCACAAAACTTGCCATGTATATTGTTCTTGTCAAGCCGATCAACTTTCAAATTAACAGTAAGAAGCTCAGACCAAAAGAAAGGCAGATATTGTAGTTTGAATGTGTATTTTGTCGTCTCTCTTGTCGGTCTCTGTGAGGGAGGGAGGAGGTGGGTTGCTGGTGTCTGTCGTTGTGTGCGTGGGTGTGTGTGTGTGTGTGTGCGTGGGTGTGTGTGTGTGGCTCACTGTACATTTTTCCTGCGTAGTCCTTGTCTTTTTGCATAACAACTTTTTAAATGACAAAACATGCATATAACCCTAATCTTTTAAAATGTAGTTTGGTTTAAATAAAAGTAAGATGAGAATTGGGTAAACTCCAGAATTGGTAATTGAAGCTGAATGACTACCAAATCCTCCCAAAGCTGGGTGCTCATCTTTGCACATTGGACAGGGACCCTGGCAAGGCACCGGGGTCAGGCGGCCACCGGCTTACGTGCGCGCGCGCGCGCACACATATATATATATATATATATATATATATATATATATACACATAGCCGCGAGCAGCTGGAGGTGAAGGGCCAAGGCCAGGGCACGCCATCCTCGATGCCTCCAGGTAACTAAAGGCACCGGGGTTGCGGTGCCACCGGGCTGGGCACATACGATGACTGCTCGCAGCTATACAATATATATACACATTCTATTCCGAAGTTTATGAAGTTTCTGTGTTTAAAAAGCATTGGTTTGCTTTCAGAGTTTGCACGGCCGTTCTGGTAGTCATCTGGATAGAGACCTGCGTGTGGATCTGGGCTTCAGAGGCATGCCGATGACAGAAGAGCAGCGTCGACAGTTCAGCCCTGGTCCCCGCACCACCATGTTCCGTATCCCAGAGTTCAAATGGTCCCCAATGCACCAGCGCTTGCTTACAGATCTGCTCTTTGCACTAGAATCAGATGTACACATTTGGAGAAGGTCAGTGGCTACAGTTTACACCATAAATTATTTGACATGAACAAAAACAGTGAGGGATAAAAACTCAAATCCGTGTACTATATCATACTTTATTTTTTCCCTCAATAGGACTGGTAATTCTTTCTGTCTTGCAGTTTTGTTTTGTTGCTTATGTTGAATAATAAATTCTGTCTACTCTTATTATTGTAGCCTATAACAACAAAAATCAACTTGTCCTTATTGTGATGTATGTCTCTTTATCGTTGTTTTTATCTCTCACCCTCCTTTTCTCTTGCCCATCATAGTCATTCGACAAAATCCATTATGGACTTTGTCAACAGCAACGAGAACATAATCTTTGTACACAACACCATTCACCTGATCTCACAGATGGTGGATAACATCATCATCGCCTGTGGAGGAATCCTTCCCCTGCTCTCCGCTGCCATGTCGCCCTCTGTGAGTGTGCCAGAGCTTTGACAACACTGACACCAAGTGGTGATAATAGATTACTGCAAGCACAGGTCAAACGTTTACTCTACATTAAACTAATACATTTGAACACGGTCCACACTTTTCCAAAAGTCCACACTGAAACGTTGAAAAACGCTATATTCAACTAACTGCGCATGAGTAAACCTTCACTAAAGCTCAATGAGACATAACAACACATAGAAAAGGTGTCACACAATTCTTCTGACAGGTTCATTTTATTTAGCAAAATATCTCACCATTCACTGATGCATTCGCTCTCAGTCGCCATTATTTGTTTGATCAAAAATGCTCTCAAATTTGCCACAGGACAGCAAATGTGATTAGGTTACATTTTCTGTCATCTTTGCAGGACTGTGATATGAAGAGTGTTCAAAGGAACATATTTTAGCAACTGTGTGAAAGTGAACATCATAACAGGCACAATACTGGAATAAACATGTATATCCATCGGTATAGGGATCTACTTCCTTTGCTTTATCCAATCAATAGAATTGTGGCAACAGATTACAAGCAATATTATTAATTAAATTTAACAAATTAGAATTAGTAATAATTAATCAAATTATTCCTTAAGTTAACCATTTAGAATGGTTACACCATTTATTATACAGTAAAGTTTACACCAAAAATATATAAAAAAATATCTCACTAACAGACAGACGTCAGAAGATTAATTGAAGAACTCTTTATTTTATATTGTCAACATTGAAGACACCTGATGTTAACAAGCAGAATCACTGAAGGAGAAAATCGTCATTTTAAAAGAAACACTGATCACCATAATGGTGACTTCAATTTATGTTGTTTTGGTTGTTGTAAGTTTTACTCATTTTAAATGGCTAACTTTATGAATAATTTGATTAATTATTATTCAACTCTAATTTGGTACATTTAATTAATAATATTGCGTGTAATCTGTTGCCAATTTTTTTTTGATTAGATAAAGCCTATTCATTTTACAGTGTATGTTAAAAGCCCTCTGTTGTCATAGTCCAGAAGATAACACGACAGCACAAAAGCAGCGTTTTTAAATGTATCATCTTTGGAGAGCATATCAATGTGTTTTGAAACTGAAACATTATTAGTGTGGACAATAACAGAATACCTCAGGGAGGACGCTAGGTTACCTTATTTTAAATATATTCTTCTTCACTGTTGAGTACGTTTTAAAGTTTTTCTCTTTTGCTGTATTTGTTTTGTTTGTTTATGCCAAGAATACCAAGGTTAGTACCAGTTATCAGTAGGCTATATTTATTTATCTATGTTCTGTGGTTCATTTACATTTTCTCTCAGTCATGTCTCATAGCATGCACACATTATATATATTTTTAAGTCAGCATGAAACTATCAATCGTTCACTATGAATGATGTGATGTATGAGTGAAACGCTTCTTGAACAAGAAAAAATGTATCGCAGGACTTGATTTTGTGCATCAGGAATCGATTGGATAGTTGGATCGTTGTGGTTTGCCATTGGTTGATCCCATGTCAATGACAGGTTGTCCTGGGATGGGATGTTGTTACAAGAAGGCAGGGAAGCTATTTTGATTATAGATTAGGAGGGAACGTGTATTTTAAAATGAAAGTAATAATATTGTGGATGGATAGGCTTAATAATTTATAATAAGTGCTGCAATATTCCATAAAAAATGCAAGAATTGTCATGGTGACTTTACAAGAAAAACATGGAAATACTGGGTCTCATTCATGAAACACGAGCAGAACGAATTTTTGTGTAAATCGTGTGTAAAGTGGTTCTGGCGTAAATTTTCGGATTCATTAAAATGTTCGTATTTTCCAAATGTTAGTTGGTACGCAAGAAATCTACACCTGCTCCCAGCCACGCGTAAATGGTGCGCTTAACATCCGAACGTTTTACTCATTAATAAGGCTGCATTTTAATTCACCTTAGAATCGGGTAGGCTACATATTTAAACAGCATTTTGAAAAAAATATTTTATATAGTAGCCTATATTATATAGTATAGTATTTTATATATAAAAAACGTTTTTTTTTTGTTTTTTTTTTTTTACTTCTATTATGAGAGCCAGTAGGCTAATTTATGGAAGCTTGTTTCCGCCACTGAAAAAAAAAAAAGAATAAATGCGACTTTTTATCACACAATTGCGTGTTATAATTGCGAGATATAAAGTCAGAATTGCGAGTTATCAGGCTAATTCTAAGGGGGAAAAAATCCTAACTTTCCCCTAACCCCTCAGAATAGTTTAAATCTCACAATTCTTACTTTATAGCCTATCATGCATTTCTGACTTTATATCACGCAATTGCGACTATGTCACGCAATTCTGAATTTATATCTCGCAATTCTGACTTTACATCTCGCAATTCTGAGAAATAAAGTCAGAATTGCGAGATGTAAACTCGCAATTGTGAGAAAAAAAGTCAAAATTGTGAGATAAAAAGTCGCAATTACCTTTTTTATTTTTCATTCTATGGCGGAAACAAGCTTTCATAAGTAATAGCAGATCTGGTGATCGATGGTGGTCCTTCTCCAGTTTGAATACGATTTTTTAACTCATTTGTTTTTTGCTGTCAAGCTTAATGTCGAACCATTTTCTTCTCACTTCTGGGACTGTTCGATTAACAGATGAAACTCCATTAACTGCATCTGTAATATGCTGCCAAGCTTTCTGTTTTTAGGACCTGATAGGCCACTATATACGCTTGAAAATAAAAGTGGCATTTTGAATGAACTTCTGATAATAAAACTTCAATTTCTGCATCCGAGAAATATTTCTTTTTCATTCGCATTCATGTTATTATATGCCTATATATAGTTGTCCGTCGAATATAATGGGCGGGATTTATGGTAATTTGAGAATGAATGTGCACGCGCACGTTTTCACAATTTCTACAAAAAATGTAAAGCAAAACTTTTTTTTTGTTCAACAATAAATGTTTCTTCAGCCTATTCAAATAATTTTTGAAGGATCATGTGACACTGAAGACTGGAGTAATGATGCTGAAAATTAGCTTTGCATCAGGAATATACACTCACCGCCACTTTATTAGGTACCCCATGCTAGTAACGGGTTGGACCCCCTTTTGCCTTCAGAACTGCCTCAATTCTTCGTGGCATAGATTCAACAAGGTGCTGGAAGCATTCCTCAGGGAGTTTGGTCCATATTGACATGATGGCATCACACAGTTGCCGCAGATTTGTCGGCTGCACATCCATGATGCGAATCTCCCGTTCCACCACATCCCAAAGATGCTCTATTGGATTGAGATCTGGTGACTGTGGAGGCCATTTGAGTACAGCAAACTCATTGTCATGTTCAAGAAACCAGTCTGAGATGATTCCAGCTTTACGACATGGCGCATTATCCTGCTGAAAGTAGCCATCAGAAGTTGGGTACATTGTGGTCATAAAGGGATGGACATGGTCAGCAACAATACTCAGGTAGGCTGTGGCGTTGCAACGATGCTCAATTGGTACCAAGGGGCCCAAAGAGTGCCAAGAAAATATTCCCCACACCATGACACCACCACCACCAGCCTGAACCGTTGATACAAGGCAGGATGGATCCATGCTTTCATGTTGTATACGCCAAATTCTGACCCTACCATCCGAATGTCGCAGCAGAAATCGAGACTCATCAGACCAGGCAACGTTTTTCCAATCTTCTATTGTCCAATTTCGATGAGCTTGTGCAAATTGTAGCCTCAGTTTCCTGTTCTTAGCTGAAAGGAGTGGCACCCGGTGTGGTCATATTCCAAATACTGTTTTTACAAACAATGCAGCCTTGGTGAGCATAAGAGACCTCTTTCAGAAACATTAAAAAAAATATTACCGACCACAAGCAATCCTGTATCCTCTAAAGCATCTACTGTACCATTGCTTTGCATGTCCTTTCTCATCCTAGTTAACAGGATGTGCTGTGTTTTGTCACATATGACCTCATCCACCCATTCACACCCTGAATGTTTCACTTTTGTACTGAAGATAACAACTGATCAATGTTATAACAAATGTGCAAACAGGATAGTGTGATGACTTGCCGTGATCTCAGATAATACCCTTGTGCTCACTATTGCCGTGTCTGTCCATGTCAGACTGAAATGGACGGCATCGAGGCGACGCAGGGCATGTCCTCTGAGACGGCCCTGATCTTTCTGACCCGGCTGATGGCTATGGTCGATGTGCTGGTCTTCGCAAGTTCACTCAACTTCAGCGAGATTGAAGCTGAGAAAAACATGTCCTCAGGTGGACTGATGCGACAGTGCCTCAGACTAGGTATGTGTATAAGTAAGTGTTTGCATGTGTCAGCTCAGGACACATTTTAAAAAACGTAACATGAAAAGAAAACACCTAAAGATGTTCATCATATTGCAAAAATATCATATCACGATTTTATCACAGTTCTTTTTCATGTTGGTTTTACTATTTTGCAAGTGACTGAGCATTACAGCCAAACTGATGTCCCAATTTTAAAAACAAATAAGTTTCTTCTGTTGAAAATAAAAGTTATTTTAAAGAATGTGGCTAACCAAACCAAAAATGTAGGTTCTGGGAACGTTCAGTTTTTGGTTCCCAGAACGTTCCTAGAACTTTCCCTTAAGGTTAAGGGAACGTTCCCGAAACATTCTCCTTACATTAGAAAAATGGAACCTAAAAATAACCTACATGGAACATTCCTATAATGTTCTTGTTTGGTTCCCCAAAAAATATGGGACCATTCGGAACGTTAGGGCAATGTTCTGTGTTTGCTGGGTGCTCCCCAGTGACTTTCATTGTATATATTTTTCTACTATGGAAATCAATGGGGACCAGCAACTGTTTGGTTAGCCACATTCAATATATCTTCTTTTGTGTTCATCAGAAGAAACAAATTAATACAGGTTTGGAATAACACTAGAATGAGTAAATAAGGACAGAGTTTTCATTTTTGGGTGAACTATTCTTTTAAGGACAAGTGGCTATAGTAATATTTACTATTAGGCTACTGTCACTTTTAAGACCGGCATGCACCAACTGTAAAATACAAAGATATGACACACAGATGATTTTCTTTCAATTGTTTGCTTTCACTTTAGACATAACCAACTGATTTTGTTGTATGTTGGGACTGAGACGCCAGAACTGCAACTGATAGAATTCACTGTTGCACGATAATATATTTCTTCAAAAATCGTGATGACTCACCCCAAGTTCAGCATAAATTTCCAAAAGACTCTTCCAACTGACTTTGACTTTATTCTTCAGACTATTGATCAGTTTTGGTGCTATTCAGGAGAAAAGAGAAACACATTACTTTTAAAGTTACTTTTTCAAAAAAAGTAATGCATCTTACTTGCTCAAAAACAGATTCAGTATTCCTCAATTGAAAAAAAAATATATATATATATATATATAGAAAATCTGTGAAATGCAAACTCAGAATTATGCAAATACATTAAATAACACATATACTTTATGTATTTAACCTAACTTTATTAACTAATATCTTTGCTCTGGACCTCTGATAATCCAGTTTCACCATACGAATAAGCAAAAATAACCTTTAAATAAACATATTTGTTTATTTCTGAAGAGGGTTTTTTTGATATTAGAAAACAAACAAGAAAGCCCAGCCCAGGTGAGAAAAGTAACGCAAAAATGATGTATTGCATTACTTTCTATGAAATGTAACTAACACAATTAGTTACTTTTTAGGGAGTAACGCAATATTAATGCATTACTTTAAAAAGTAACTTTGCCCAACATAGATTGTCTCTATAATTTCATAGGGACACTATATTTGATCAGTCAGCACCCAGGATCAAAACTATTTTGAAATATTTGATTTATCTTTTTCCACATTTCTATTTCATGCTCTTTTATTTGTCTCTGTCTCAGTATGTTGTGTGGCCGTGAGGAACTGTTTAGAGTGTCGTCAGCGTCAGAGGGACAGAAGTCTGAAGTCCTCTTTTTCCTGCAGTAAGTCTCAGGAGGGCCTGCAAAGTGTGTCCACGGCCAACAAGGTACCCAGCTTACTACACACACTGTCGCACTGCATCCAGGCACTCTACACAATTGTTGATATAATGAAAACAAAAAAAAAACAATGCAATTAGAGTAACGTTTTCATGTTATAAGTGTTTTATATATGTGTAAAGTGATCTTTGATATTTTTTTTATTATAAAATATATTTTCCATGATTTATTTTGTTTAACTTGTTTTATTTTTTTTAATCTTTATTTGACACCATGTAATATTTTCTGTGTACTCAAGCATTCAAGCTGTCTTTCTTCAAAAGGTGTTTTCACATATACTGTAGTTTCTTAAAAGAACCAAACCCAGTTCGCTTAAAGGAGTAGTTCACTTAAAAAATACTTTTGCTGATAATTTACTCAGCCCCATGTCATCCAAGATGTCCATGTCTTTCTTTCTTCAGTCGAAAAGAAATTAAGGTTTTTGATGAAAACATTCCAGGATTTTCTCCATATAATGGACTTCAATGGGAACCAAACGGTTCAAGGTCCAAATGAGTTTCAGTGCAGCTTCAAACGACACCAGACGATGAATAAGGGTCTTATCCTAGGACCCTTCGAGTCATGAATCGAAAAAAAAGATTTGTTCATTTTTAAGAAACGAGTTTGAACAGGAGAGTCACGAACGCTCATCACAGAACAGAGCAGGGCGAGCATTTGTGCTTATAAAACTTAAACTTTTTTATTTATTTTTGAAATGACCGCTCGTTTCGCTGAGATTTTGTGATGTCACAATGATATTGTGACAGCCTTCATTTTTTCATTGTTTTATCTTTGCTATTTAACATAAGAACAAAGCTACACATTACAAATTCAAAACTTATACAATTGAAATAAACAGTATGTTACTTTATTTTTTCAGCCACAGTAGGTGTAGGATACCTATATAACAGCACCATTCAAATACGAAATTGAATAAATGCATGTAAAAAATAAAATGTTACATATACTTCACTGTAAAAAATATACATTTATTCTTATTTAAGTGTACTGAAGTTTTTCAGTGAAGATCAGTGAGTGATTTTTAGGGCCCAAGCCCTGAAAGGGCGCAGAGCCCTATTGTTTTCCTTCCGATTATTTTTTTTTTTTTTTTTTTTTTTTTTTTTTTTTTCTTTTTCTAGCGACTATTCGGGCACTTTTGGGGCCCTTAACATGCTCGAAAACTCTTGAAACTTTGCACACGGGTCAGAACCCGCGGCCATCAGAGCCGGGCTGAAGCTGGTACCCGGGCGTGGCAGGGCGGCTCGTCAGCGCCCCCTGGAATGGGGTCCGAACACCTGGTCCATAACTCAAACACACTTGCATGTAATAATATGAAACTCGGTACACATGTCGATAGCAGAATTTCATCTATACCTCGCGTTCTTACTTTTACCCCAGCCCAACAGGAAGTTGGCTATTGAGGTTTTTTTGTAAAACACACGCAATGAACTTTTAAATACTCCTCCTAGAGCTTCTATCCAAATTCGACGAAACTCGGTCAGCGTGAAGTCAAGACATTGAGGATGAAAGTTTGTGTGGGGATTTTTGATATCTCGAACGGTTTGGCCGTGGCGAGGAAACGAAACTATGGCGAGAAACGTGAAACAGGAAGTGTGTCATAACTTCAGCATACATTAACTGATCTGGATGAAACTTCAGCAGTGCGTTCGCTGTAAGAGGACGATCACATGGATGTGACTATTGTGAGTCAAAGTTATAGCGCCACCAACTGGCAGCAGGAAGTGTGTCACTTTCAAAATGCTTTGAAATCACCCTCTTACTTTTTACCCGATTTGCTTCAAACTTCATCTGTATAATGTAAATACACGGCAGATGAAGACCTATGAATGGATTCTTGATATCTTTGAAACTGTTGCCGTGGCGACGCATCAAACTTTACCATTCTTTTAGGATGCATTCTTTTAGGGATTCGAACATTTGTCCATAAATCAAACACACGTGCATGGATTAATATGAAACTCGGTACACTTATAGATCACATCAGGCCAAACAACTTTCGTGCTCTAAGTTTTACGACAGTTCAAACGGAAGTCGGGAATTATGTTTTTTTTTTTTAAATACATGTCCTAGAAAAACATCAAATTACAACCCATGCTGTTACCAATCACCACCAAACTCGGTGTGCATGAAGTCAAGACATTGAGGATGCTAAATTCCGGACGGATTTGTGATATCTCGAACGGTTTGGCCGTGGCGAATTTTTTTGACTAAAAAAGGACACATAAAGTGTGTTATAACTTGGTTAGTTTTACTGACAGTTACAAAACTTGCCGTGTATATTGTTCTATTCAAGCCAAACAACTTTCTAATTAACAATAATAAGCTCAAACCCACAGAAAGTCAGATATTGTAGTTTGAATATGATCATGCTCTTTCTGAGTCTTTCTTGAGTCTCTTGACACACAGTCTGTGTGTGTGTGTGTAGGGGGAGGGGGCTTAATCATTTCACTGTGTGTCTGGCCTGCTAAAGTAAATACATTTCTTAAGCCTGGTATTTTTTAAATAAGTTTTTATTTTTATTTTTTTATAAGTAAAGGCATATAACCTGTTTAATTGTAGTGCATTGACAATAGTTTTATATAATTAGTGTATTAATTAAATTAACTTGGTCCATAAATCAAAAAGGAAGTGTGTTAAAACTTCTGCATACATTAACTGATCTTGATGAAACTTCAGCAGTGTGTTCGTTGTAAGAGGCCGATCACATGGATGTGACTATTGTGAGTCAAATATATAGCGCCACCAACTGGCAGCAGAAAGTGTTTCACTTTCAAAATGCTTTGAAATCACACTCTTACTTTTACCCGATTTGCTTCAAACTTCATCTGTATAATGTAAACACACGCCAGATGAAGAGCTGTGAAAGCATTATTCAATATCTAAGATAATGTTGCCATAGCAACGCATCAAACTTTAACATTCCTTTTTTTTGATGATTTTGAGTCTCTTAGCGGCTTTTGGGGCCCTTAATGGGTTTGAAAACTCTTGAAACTTTGCACACAGGTCAGATCCCACAGCCATCAGAGCCGGGAAGATGGTACCCGGGTGTGGCAAGGGGGCTAGACAGCGCCCCCTGGAACGGGGTCCAAAACTTGGTCCATAAATCAAACATGTAATAATATGAAACTCAGTACACATGTTGATCTCATCGTTTCATATATTCATATATTCTCCTCAAGCCGGACAACTTTCTAATTTACACTCATGAGCTAGGACCCACAGAAAGTCAGATATTTTGGTTTGAAAATGTTGAGTGTCTCTCTGAGCCTACACTTCTGTATGGCAAGCCCTTTTAACATTTAAAAGCTAAGTTTGACTATTCGTAATTAACATTGTAGATATCAACAACATCTTTCTAGTCGTAATTACATTTTGGATAGTTTGTATTATCATTTAAGATATCTGTAACGTAATTGTGACTAGTCGAAACGACAGATAGAGTATGGCAAGCCGTTTTAACATTTAATCATTTTAACCTACTAGTCTCTATTTTCATGCTACTAGTACTTATTTTTTAGATACTAGTATCTATTCCATTAAGTACTAGTACTTATTCATTAGCTACTAGTGCTTATTCTTTAGATACTAGTGCCTTTTATTTAGATACTAGTGTTTATTCTTTAGGTACTAGTACCTTTTTAAAGATACTAGTACTTATTCATTAGACACTAGTCCTTATTTATTAGATACTAGTACTTATTCATTAGATGCTAGTCCTTATTCATTACATACCAATGCTTATTAATTAGTTACTAGTACTTATTCATTAGATGCTAGTACCTATTAAATAGATACTAGTACTTATTCATTAGACACTAGTACTTATTTCAATGGTGACTAGTAACTATTCTTTTGTTACTAGTCACATTTTTTACAGTGACTTCTATGGTGATCTGTCATTCAGATATCAACTATTCAGTTCTGACTAGTATGTTAGTATGTATTCCAATTGTGGAATACATACTAGTATGTATTCCAAAGCAGGGGTTACGTTTTGCACGTCGTGCAGAATAACCCTAAAGGCACCTAGGTGGCGGTGCCACCGGCTTATATATATATATATATATATATATATATATATATATATATATATATATATATATATATATATATATATATATATATATATATATATATATATATATATATATATATATATATATATATATAAATATAGCTCCGAGCCAGCGATGGAGGGCCAAAGCCGGACGGTCCCGCCATCCCGGTGCCTTTAGGCACCGGGGTTGGGTGCCACCGGCTTGGGCCCGCAATCACTGCTCGCAGCTATATTCTCTTTTGTTGTTTTAATTAATAACTATCCTTGATTAAATTAAGTTTTTAATTTAAGGACTAAATCAATATTTTAAACACCCCTTGAGGTGGTCTGAGTACAGTTGACTTTTTGATCCCTTTAGGGTGGGTCTGAGATCACTTGGTTTGTTCAAACAAACTAGGTGTGAAACACTCTTTGTGAAAGTAGTGAAAGTAGGTGTTGTCTCGTCACATTCATTTTACCCCAAACAATATAACATTGTCACTTTATGTGTGATTTGGTGCTGTGGGAACGCTGTGAATGTGTAAATGAGATCTGGAATGTAAGAACTGTTTAAAGTGTTAAATATCTGTTTCAAATATCTGCTTTTCTTGCCTTAGACCACCATAGAAAATTTTCCAAGTAATGTTTCTCCAATTAAGGACCCGGACCAAGCTTCTGCAAGACGTGGACATCAATCGCCTACGAGCGGCTGTCTTTCGGGACGTTGTGAGTTAATGTCAAATGGTCCTCAGAATGTCCCCTGAAAGTGTGTAGGCCTAATGTGTATCCCACAGTTTCAAGAATTTTCTAGAATTACCTTGTTCGCTTTAATACAAGTCTTTTTGTTCACATGGTCAGCATCACAATTTTGCCTTTATGATTAAAGACTGTGAAATCTAAAATGTTATTACCAAATTTAAAGAATTCAATTTTGTTTCTTTGCTTGTTTTTTTCCGTCAAAATTATATTATATTTTATTATATTATATTTGCAGGTTAATTAGATGATTTGAATGCATTTTTGTTATTTAGTTTTATTTATTCATTTATTTTTGCAATTATACTCTGTAATATAACTCTGTTAACTGAATTAGAATCAGTTCAGAGTAGCATTTGTGCTTTTCACGTGATGTTCTAGTGTCATGTTGACTCTTCTTCATAACCTTTAGTTTTGTTGTGTTGCACTTCACAGGATGATAGCAAGCAGGCCCAGTTCCTGGCTCTCGCTGTTGTCTATTTTATCTCAGTGCTCATGGTGTCTAAATACCGGGACATCCTGGAACCCCAGAGGGAGACTGTCAGGTCAATCAGCCAATCAGGAAGAGGCATTCGGCAGGAGATAAATTCCCCACCAGCACAGGTGTTGTAGTGGCTAATGTTTTGTTTGTTGATGCAGCTTAATGTACTTATTAACGTATTACACTCACCGACCACTTTATTAGGTACACCTGTCCAACTGCTCGTTAACACTTAATTTCTAAGCAGCCAATCACATGGCGGCAATGCATTTAGGCATGTAGACATGGTCAAGACAATCTCCTGCAGTTCAAACCGAGCATCAGTATGGGGAAGAAAGGTGATTTGAGTGACTTTGAACGTGGCATGATTGTTGGTGCCAGAAGGGCTGGTCTGAGTATTTCAGAAACTGCTAATCTACTGGGATTTTCACGCACAACCATCTCTAGGGTTTACAGAGAATGGTCCGAAAAAGAAAAAACATCCAGTGAGCGGCAGTTCTGTGGGGGGAAATGCCTTGTTGATGCCAGAGGTCAGAGGAGAATGGCCAGACTGGTTCGAGCTGATAGAAGGGCAACAGTGACTCAAATAACCACCCGTTACAACCAAGGTGGGCAGAAGAGCATCTCTGAACGCACAGTACGTCGAACTTTGAGGCAGATGGGCTACAGCAGCAGAAGACCACACCGGGTGCCACTCCTTTCAGCTAAGAACAGGAAACTGAGGCTACAATTTGCACAAGCTCATCGAAATTGGACAATAGAAGATTGGAAATACGTTGCCTGGTCTGATGAGTCTCGATTTCTGCTGCGACATTCGGATGGTAGGGTCAGAATTTGGCGTCTACAACATGAAAGCATGGATCCATCCTGCCTTGTATCAACGGTTCAGGCTGGTGGTGGTGGTGTCATGGTGTGGGGAATATTTTCTTGGCACTCTTTGGGCCCCTTGGTACCAATTGAGCATCGTCTGCAACGCCACAGCCTACCTGAGTATTGTTGCTGACCATGTCCATCCCTTTATGACCACAATGTACCCAACTTCTGATGGCTACTTTCAGCAGGATAATGCGCCATGTCATAAAGCTGGAATCATCTCAGACTGGTTTCTTGAACATGACAATGAGTTCGCTGTACTCAAATGGCCTCCACAGTCACCAGATCTCAATCCAATAGAGCATCTTTGGGATGTGGTGGGAACGGGAGATTCGCATCATGAATGTGCAGCCGACAAATCTGCGGCAACTGTGTGATGCCATCATGTCAATATGGACCAAACTCCCTGAGGAATGCTTCCAGGACCTTGTTGAATCTATGCCACGAAGAATTGAGGCAGTTCTGAAGGCAAAAGGGGTCCAACCCGTTACTAGCATGGGGTACCTAATAAAGTGGCCGGTGAGTGTATTTACAATAATCTGGACAACTTCGTTTGTATTGCTTATTTGCATTACAAATGTATTTTATTTAGCCAGGTAGTTTTATGTCATACTAGACACATATTGATTTTTTAAGTCTCCACAGGTTCCGTTTCAAGCTAATGTCAAAAACCTTCCTCTTCACCACCTGCCACATCTATTATTCATAAGCATCACTAATTATCCCACATAAAAAATAAACATGCAGCCCTCGCAAAATTCTTGAAGGAAATCACTGCTGGCTTTGTCTGTAAATCGGTCACATAATTGGATAAACGTCCAGTAGTTTGATTGATCCATCAAATGACTAGAAATTAGCAACGCATTTTCATCCCAAGGCGTCATACACAACACTTTTGCCAAAGCGTAGACATCCAACGCACATGGCACCCTTTGCCGTCAAATGAGATGCTTTCGGTTATGGTAGGTTTCGGTCTGGGTAGGGTTCAGGGTGGGACCACTAGGAGGCGCCTTCTACCCCATATATATCTGCGTCTCATTTTACGCTAAAGGGTGCCATGTGTGTTGGATGTCTACGCGTTGGCAAAAGCGTCGTATATAACGCAGTGGGATGAGAACGGGCTGAAATTAGTGTTCATTTTAAGTATAGAGAAGGGAAGTATAGTGAAAAGAAATAGAGTGAGAAAGAAAAAAAATAATAGAAAAAGGGGTATAAAGAAAAAAAGATCCATGAAGAATGAACATGGAGAGACGCTGCTATTTCCAGCCCCATCTGTCAGTGCGCATTAGGAAAGCAATCCACCAGAGGAGAATGGGATCATAGAGGCTGAGGCACTACGCTGCATCGCCCTCATAAATTTCAGGAAAGAAAGGGATTTTTTCCTAACAGCATGTAGCAGGCCATTGTCTGCACCCAAATCGGCATCCAGACGTGCTCCATGACTGAAACGGGCCTAGTGACCTTGCTGAAGGGTCTAGATGAATATTACCCAACATCTGAAGCACAACAGGAAGAGATAGGAGACAGAGTTGTATTGTCCGATAAGATAGATAGATAAATAGATAGATAGATAGATAGATAGATAGATAGATAGATAGATAGAACTTTGCGGTTGAACTTTACAGTATTTTCTCTCTCCTGCTTATTTCTAAGGCAGTGACAAAAGAAGCCAGAGTCTCAACTGTTGCATGCAATGGTGTGATGCATTTGCTAAAAAAAGTGAAACACAAAATAAACAATGTAAAGATGAATTTGACTGATGCAAAAAGTTATCTATAGATATCGCGATATATTGTACCGTGACTGACTGACAGCCACGATAACTGTGGTGTGAAAATTCTGATATTGTGACAGCCCTATTTTACGAAAGTAACGCAGGAGCCCTTCATTAATGACTGCCGCACAAACATAAACAAAACACAATGTAAAATAGGCCTGGTCCTCTCTAGTCCTTGACTTTCATCACAAAAAATACATATATTTTTTTATTGTATTCTATTAATACTATGATATGTGACCTTCAGATTACCCATCAGCCCTCTCTGATGGCCGCAAGGAAGCTCTCAGTGTGCCGAGGAGTCCCGTCAGGAGTCCTTCCCTCACTCTGACTCGGGACTGGGTGGCGAGCAGGTATCCAGTGTGATGAACGGGCCGACCTGGAGATCGCCATGGGTGGTCCGAACGGCATGAGCGGTCTGTTCTGCACCCTGTCATCGGAGGCCAGGTCACAGGAAAGCTTGATTGAGCCATCAACCGTGGAGCACCTCAAACCCGCCTCATCCATCTCCAGCATCAGCCAGTCCAACAAAGGCATCAATGTCAAGGAGATCCTGAAGAGCCTGGTAGCTCCTCCCGTGGAGAGCACAGAGAGCGGGCCGGACAGCCTGCCTTACCCTGACCACCAGGCCATGAAGAGGGAAGCCCAAGCCATGTTACCAATGCAGTTCCATTCCTTTGACAGGTACCATCTTCTCAGACGTTTTGAGATGTACATGTCTTGTATTCCAGGTTTAGTACAAGTTAAGTTCAAGAAAAGCTCATAATGTTTATTATTACTCATACCTCATTTCTTTAAAAAAAGCAGAAATCTGGATTACAGTGAGGTCAATGAGGCCAATTTTGTAAACACTCAGTATTTCAATAGTACAATGTTTTTAACATGATTTTAGTGTGAAAAAAAGAACTTAACCTTTTCTCTGTGATGTTATATTAAATTTTACAAGTTTGTCGCCACAACGGTGCAATGACAAACCCTTAAACGACTCAAATTATGATTTAAACAGCTTTACGGCTCAAATAATAAACACATTTTAACAGAGGAATTTATGCTTTTAAATCCTCCAACTTTGTCCCCATTCATTTGAACTGTAAGTGCCTCATCTTAAAGGGATACTCCACTTTTTTTGGAAATAGGCTCATTTTACAACTCCACCAGAGTTAAACCCGTTTTTTGAATCCATTCAGCCGATCTCCGGCTCTCGCGGTACCACCTTTAGCATAGCTTAGCGTACATCATTGAAACGGACAAGACCATTAGCATTTCTCAAAAAAAGGACCAAAGAGTTTTGATATTTTTCACCTATTTTATATTAACTTGACTCTTCTGTATGTTGGACTATTTTCAGGCGCTGTGTCATAACGTTACACCTGCTGCACTCATGGTACGACAGTAAAGTTTCTTGATTATTACGCAGAAATAAGAGTATAGTTCCTAACCATATCAGCCTGAGAAAACGCAACTTTACATTTTCCGTCGGTCTTAGTGCACGATGTAACTACAGAAGAGTCAAGTTTAAAATAGGAAAATATTGAAACTCTTTGCTCATTTTTTGAGAAATGCTAATGGTCTTGTCCACTTTAATGATGTATGCTGAAAGTGGTACCGCCAGAACTCGAGATCGGCTGAATGGATTCAAAAACGGTAAAACTGTAAAATGTTTGTAAAATGAGTGGATCTCCAAAAGAAGTGGAGTATCTCTTTAAATCAGTCAATATCTTATGTTACAAAAGCTGTTGATTGAACTGAACTTGTATCAAACCATAAGTACTGTAACAGTGTTTAAATGGATTTATATGAACCTCCACAAGGTGGCAGCAATATACATTAGCATGGGTGCCAAATGGTAGAAGTATTTACATCAGCATGGTTGCCAAATAGCAAAATTAACAAATCTTTTTTCAAGTCATTTCGTTCATTTCAGCATAATATATTTAACATGGCATGTTAAATATCCCAACACATCTAGTACTTAAGCAAATCTTGATTTCACTTTACTAAACTATAGGGTAATGCAGCCAAAGCCAAATTATTAGAAACCGAAATATTGTATTGATTGATGTGTTTTAAGTTCAGGCTATTGCAGTCTGTTAGTTCACCTCACCTCCTGATCTGAGACGTTCTTTCCTTTGCAACTTCATATTCATCATGTTTGTTCTACTCGTGTCTCGAGATGTTACTGCAGTTGTGGACTCGTCAGTGTCTGACTCTGATCTGTGCTGTCTGCTGTGGCCGTGCCGTGTGTGATACAGCAGGCCCGGAAAGAGAAATGATTAGTTCATCTTTCGAGTTCGGCCGGTGTTCTGACGATTCATGCTACCCATCGAGATTTGCTACTTTATCGGTTATGCGCATGTGCAGACTCAGTTGTTTTTTTTTTTTTTTTTTTTTTTTTTTTTTTTCTAAAGGTACATTTTCCTGTTATAATGTATAATTTCCCTTTAAAAAATGCTTACTACCATATTAATATTTGTATGGTCAGCCAGCTGAAAAAGAAAAACTAAAAGTTTCAATTACTATGAGGAAAGGTGTACTTTGACAAGTCAAAGATGAAATATTTTATGATAATTTTTACTTTTCACACCGTTTTAAAAATAAAAACAGTAGTCTACAGTATACAGTAGCTACTTATAACTTAGAATTGTATTATAATTGTATTATCATTGTATTTCATATGACATTAATCGGTATTCTGTGATCAATTTGCGCTAAGGTAGCATTTTTCGACAAGGCAGCAAACACAGAACACCGACAGAACCGACAGAACACCGGGTCTGAGTCTTTCGTTCTTCCTGTCAGTCCAATAGAGTCAGTACCGGAAAGAGGAATGATTAGTTCATTTTCTTTGAGTCTTCGGGTTTTGAGCCCTTTGTTCTTTGTCACGTGACCGTTGGTATCATCAAATTCAACATTAGGTTCGTTTTCAAACCGAACCTAAAATCGCGATACTAAACTTACGATTCGAATTGCGATACTGTCATTGCGTACCGAACACGCCCCGCCCCCTGCTACCCCGGCCCCGCCCAGCCCGGCTCAATGGACCTCATGTCTTATACAGTACACGACGAATTCAGTTTTGTAGCCTAAGTTACCACCATTAACACTAAATAACAAGCTCGTTTTGTTACTTTCGATAACAAGCAAGGTGTAATCTTTCCAATTCTGTCTATTTGATCTCAAAAATTAAACAATAAATGGCGTTTTGGCGCTCTTTGATGTGGCGTGACAGATCGCTGTGGGCTTACTATAACTATAGGCTCCTCATTTCAAGCGGCAGCGCGGCGCGCGAGTAAACGCGATCATCTCTTCCTCAGTTACAGAAAAGACACCTGAAGGTATGTTGAAAGATACAGTATACTTACTGAAAGGCATCATAACTCGTGTAATCGCTCAATCAGTGTTTCAGCCGCGGAAAGACGTCAATAAACAGCAAAGCTTTAGCTTGTCACTAGCATTATATTTACCTCAGCAGGCAAGTGATTCAGTGTCCACAACTTCCTATAAATGAACTCTTGCACTAAATAAATGCACTATGTATATTATATTTTGCTTAACCTGTTTATGATATCTTGATTATTTAATGTATGTTTAAAATATCTTTCATGAAAATTACAACTGTGTAAATTATTATATTTCAACAACAAATAAGAGTAAAAACACAAGTTAATGCAAAAACTGCCTTATGTTCAGTTTACATGTTTTCATACAATGTGTTGTGTGTTGATTATTATATCTAAAAAATAAATAGCATCTGAATTTAGGTTAAAAGTCTACAACCTTTAATGTTATAGTAATGTGCGGCTCCTATATAGTTTACAGCATTAGCAGATTTTTTTTAATCCTTGTGAAATGTTTAATTGTAATTGAATTAATTTAAAGACAAAGACCATTTTTTTCATTAAAACACTGGTAAAAAAAAGCATTTTAACTTTAAAACAAAACCAAACCGAGACGTCAAAACCGTGGGAAAAATCAAACCGTCAGTTTTGTGTATCGTTACACCATTGACTGCATCTGAATGTATATTGTTTTATATTTAGGAAATAAAATGTGCTATAAATCTTATCTGAAAAAAAGTTCCATCTTATTATTGTCCCTGTCCATCTCTTTTCCAAATGTTTCTTGTGCATCTGTGGAATATTTTACACTAACTACATGCTTGTTTGTAAAAAGTGTGTGAAATTCTAGGCTATTCAATACAGTGACAAGTTACGTGACAAAAGAACGAAGGACTCAAACTTGAAGACTTGAAAAAAATGAACTAATCATTTCTCTTTTGGTACTGACAGCATGCCAAATGTGAAAATCGTGCTGCTTTATCTTGATTGAATGTTTCTTGTCACCAATAGCACTTCAGTAGCCCATTTACTGCAGATGTATACGTACAAGGCCCTTAAAAGTACCGTGACCTTTTCTGCGTGCATGTGATCCCTTCCGTGCCTTTAAACACTACACGATACATCTCAGTCAAACCATGATGAATTCTTTAGATTAGTCTTTTCCCTGAGGAATGACCATAATGATTTTCTTGGTCATACAGCAAGCCATAACTCACTTTAAATTCCCCATACTTTCTATCACGAAGAACTGCTGTGTTTGAAAATGTCTCAGAGATGTGTTTGAGCGTTTTGTGGTGTGTTTACATTCCAAGGCCAGATAAAATCTCAACGTGATAACTCTCTGCTCTTAACACATGTCTTCAGTTGCACTGCAAAGCTGTTGCTGTTCAAAATCAAAACACATGTAAACAGAAATACTGTAAATGGAAACTTTTTTATTATAATAACCTGTACACTTTGACTAAAAATTATCTCCAGCTGGATGTTTTCGAGGCCTAAGTCTCACTCTTGACCTGCACTCTTGGCGATTTTTGTTCAGCCTGATCTCATTTGTATTTGCATATGATGTTTATTTACTTTTTGTATCAGTGGTAACAAATAGAGGACAATTAGTAAATCCACATAATGAGAGGGTAAATGTCTTGTGCCTTTTGGATGTCAGAATCAGAATGCATAAAAAAGATGGTCTACATTTATATAGATAACTGGTGCCGAGGATACCCTTGGAAGCTAAATGCAGACGTATATGGTAGCAAGCGACCAACTGGACTGATGAAACCGAGTGATGATTAGCCTTCTATTAAATTCAATATTCAAATATTAAAGTTAGGGTTTGGGATTTGCAAAACGGTTTGCAGATTTTGAAAATACACAACTCAAAAGGTCCTACCTTCTTTCCTCCAATGCTGGCTCAGACTCCACTCATTCAAAGAATATGGACATGCAAAACTCGTGAGATTCGTGAGAAAGATGCGTAGATTGCACTTACTCTCACTCTATCTGTACCGGGGTGACTTGCACTTACTGTGACCGGGTCATGAGGTTTGAGTATGCAACGAAGGTGCACGAATGATTGGCTGGAGTTTTTAAGCCCTGCCCGGTCCACAGATGATTTTCATTTCAGTGCTTCTAACTCAGTGGCTGTAAGTGGGCTAGGCCGTGTGTGCACCAAAGCATTTTTTTGCCTGCTGAAAATGCTAGATGCTAATGCTAGATGCTAGCGCAGCGTTTTTTCATTGAAACGGCTTCGTTGCTATTATACAGACTATCCGCAGCACAGTTTACTTGTAACTGATTTCGCATTTAATTTGTTTCATACTAAAAAAATAATTTTTCATCCATTTTGTTCGGTTAGCTCTGCTGGTTGATGATGTTGTACAGAAAGAATGTTGTGACATTTGGTCGGATATAGTATTAGGATTGGACGGCTGGGTAAAAAGTGACAGTGATGAGCGCTGTTTTTTATCCTAAGTTGAACACTTTTCAACTCTCGCCGACAAGTGAAAGACGCCGGGCGCTCGGCGCTTCAGCGTGAAAAAAAAAAAAAAACGTTCAGCGCCTCGTTACGCTCATGGCGTTTAAAAAACGTGGCACTCCCATTGAAAACAATTGAAAAACATACGCCAGGCGCGTGAAAAAAAAAAAACACTTTGGTGGACACACGGCCTTAAGGAATAGAATTTCAATCAATTAAAAAAAAAAAAAAAAAAAAAAACACATACCCCACCTTTTTCAGATTTAAGAGCATGTCTAAGTGAAGATTGCACGCACACCGCCACAAGAGACAATGTATGCCACGGCACTGATAGCAGCGGACACGAGCACTTAGCTTGAGTTCAAAAACACATTTTAGCACTAGATCTCTTATTTAATGTAAAAAATGCACTATGCAAGATTTGTACCTTAATATAACAGCTTCAAATGTGAGTGTAAAAACCAGTCTATAGCAGAGACACTCTGCAGCCCCTATCACACAGAGATTCTGGAAAATACACTGATAATGTGACCCGGCATTTGTCCCTGGCAATCACTGGCAGTGTGAATGAGTTTTGACGAACACAACCTTTTTTTCTAAGAGCAACAGAGTCGCGCGATGGCACGAGCGTCATTCCTATGACACACCCCTTACGCCATTGGTCCTGGTTTTTGTTCACGCAGCGCGCCTTCCGGGACTGATCCCGGCAATGTTACTAGGTCCCCAACCCGGCATCGATGCCGATATCAATCCCGGGTCGTGTTTGCGTTCACACCATATACTGTGAGAAAGATGGACGACGCCCTTCGCTCTTTTCCATCAGAGAGAACTGAAGCCGCCAGTGTCTCGATATGGCGCTGACATCTTGGGACCTGAGTCTGCGCACTTGCGTGTTTCGGGACCAGTCATGCGCAGTCGTGAGCAGGAAGTAAAGCCGCGAAATCAAGGCCGCGCCCTCATTCGTGCTGAATCAAACGCAAGCACACGCCCCGCACTTTCATTAAGTGGCCTCTGTCTGCTTCGTTCTTCTCCAATGATGTCTGCTGATTGCAGAACCTCGTTAAAATAAGGTAAATACAACTACTAACAACATAGTCAACATTATGAAAAAAGTCCGCTGGTGCTTCAGTGACTACCTCGCACAGAGAACCTGTCAATCACAGCTCTCAATCATGACGTCAGAGCACCGTTTTTATCATCACATAACTAACTAAAAACAAACTTATTTTAAAAACGAACACTTGAAATTACATCAACATGATAGAAACTACAGTAAATGACAGAAACTATCTTTGGAAAAAGGATATGTGAAGTGTAATTTAATTGTTTAGTTGGTCTCGCGTCCCATTGAATAACATGTGGAGGCGGGGGTTATGAGCTATACTAGGACCGGTCACAGGGGGGCGATCGAGACGTTTTGGCTTCACTTGTGCGGCACGCTTGGTTCACACAGAAGGCGTTCTGGCGATTTCCCCGCAATTTCCTGGGAACGCGCTTTGTGAAAGGGGCTTGTGTGAGTGCATTTTACCATATCATCTGAGAAAAAAACTATTTTCATATCATAAACACTCATAAACCCAAAATATATTAGGCTACTGTACAGTACATTTAGCTCAATATAATAATGATAATAATTCAGGGCCTGAGCACCGATGGTGAGAGGGACCCTATTGTTTTTGCTCTGTTTATCATTATTATTCTTCTCTTAAACGAATCACTTTTCAGAGGGCCTAAACATGCCGAAATCTCATGAAACTTTGCACACACTTCAGAAGTGGTGAAAAATGTCCTGTTTTTCCTTTGCGACGTTAAATCGCGAAGATCTTGAGTTTTTGTCAAAGGGTGTGTCCTTGGCAGCCAGTCAAATGTACACCCAGTTTTCTTTTGGTGATTTGTGAATGAATATGTCATATAGTTCAATATTGCTTGCAGTTCCGATGTTGCTAGGCAACCACAGACAGCCTGCAGTAACTCAGGCATACAATGTCCGATCTGCCCCAAACTTCACATGTTTGATAAGAGTCCTGTCCTGAACACATGACCATGCTCATATTTGGTTATAGCAATAGCACCACCTGCTGGTAGCAGGAAGTGTGCAACTACAAATCCTTTGACATAGTCCTCCTATATTTATTATCATTACATACTGCCCACCATGCTCTGTTTTCCTAAAATCGCCGGGGTGGTGGCGGCATGGGTGCGAGGGCCCTCTTCATTGCTGCTTGCAGCTTTAATTATAATTATTATTAGGTGTGCGTAGAGGGTTGCTTATTTTTCACTTGATATTTTCCGTCACCTTTAGAGAAACTTTTCAGGGAACATTGCACAAGGTTGCAAGAATGTGCCCTCCTACATGAGTAAGCAGGCAGATTTCTTTTACCAGAATAAGTTACAATGTGCTCCAAATGTATGCCAATACTTAAACGTATGTCTCCTGAGAGATTAGGCCCAGACAATGTGCTTCTCCCTTCTTAGATTTTGAGTCACAGGAACAATGAATCCGCAGTAATGCATGCAGCCGCCACAGATGAGGTGTGCCTGCTGACTAGTAAAGGTGGTGTGTGTGCAAATGTGTTTGTGAGTGTTAGGGAGGGTCTCCAGGGCGTTGATGACAGATTAAACAGAAGCGCCCCATGCGCCCCCAGCTCCCCTCCTGTCGTCCTCACCCCTCAGCACCCTAATGGAGGCTGGCAGGCAGAAATGAGTTGCCATGGCAGAGTGTATTATTTTTGAAATGCTTTCACATAGGCTGTCCGCTGACGCCGGGTCGTACCACTCACTCCTGCATGCTTTAATGTCATCTGCCGGCCCTGAAATTGCTGTGTCTAATTGTTTGCCACCTGCCACCAAATGAGATGCCAGACGTGGACAGGCTTCTTCGATTGTGTGTCAGAACCTAAATAGATTGGGAATGACATCAAAAAAAGCCTCAAACACGGGAGTGATGAGGACTGACATCACGTCTTTCTGGGACTTTCCAAAGGTGAATTTCTTCAATTAGTATTGAATAAGCAGGAAGCCGTGTTTGCAGATGGGGCCGCCATCATAAAGGACTTGCTTTGGCTTTGAAAGTCAATTCAAATGAAAGAGTTTGGTGGAGAAACACTTTAATGCGTTAACATGGGTCCATGACAGTGTCAGCTTATAAACCGAGTGATACCAATATAGTTTGCCACTATATGAGACCTACACATTTAATTATTAGTTAATTTATGAGCCCGACACGGTTTGTAATCCCTAAAAGCCATTTTAAATAAAACAAACTATTTGCAATATTCATAGTCTAGACTAGATTGATCTGTGCTTTATTCAAAGCAAGTCAATTAAAAAAAAAACTATTAATAATATATGCGGCAGATAATTCATACATCATTCACAAGCCCCCAGCCAATGAATAATTCATGAGTGTTAGTATTAGAAGCTTGTTTATCAGTCTAATGCTATCAACTCTACCTGTCAAATACCTGCAAGAAGCCGACATGTTATGAGTAATGAGGGGGCTGTAAGCGTGCTTTGTGGATCTTTATGCTCAAAACTGTTCAGATCAAATGCAAACTGAGATTTAGGATTAGTATTTTGACTCTGGTAATTCTGTGTTAAATGCACAATAACATCACATGTCCATATTACACCTATTACTTTAACCCCTGGTTTTACAGACAAAGGCTTAAGCCTAGCCCCAGACTAAAATGTGTGTTTGTGCCGTTTTAACTGAAGGCAAATTCCCCTGACATATTAAAGGAGTAGTTAACTTTAAAAAAACCTTTTGTTAATAATTTACTCACCCCATGTCATCCAAGATGTCCATGTCCTATTCTTCTTACAGTTAAAAAAAATTAAGGTTTTTGATGAAAACATTCCAGGATTTTTCTTCCATATAATGCACTTCACTGGTAACTCAACGGTTCAAGGTGCAAAGACCGTTCAAGTGCAAACTGCAAAACTGTTTAAAGGGCTTTAAACGTTGCAGACAGATGAATAAGGGTCTTATCAAGTGAAACGATCGCTCATTAAAAAAAAAGTGTAATTTTAGTAAGCTTCAAATGCCCATCTGTGATGCGCGTTTCGTAACTCTCCTGTTCGAACTCGTCTCATCAAAAATGAACAAATCTTTCCCGAGTTAGATTCGTTCATTTCGTCTGTTGAATGAATTAAAATGACACTATACACTAAAAAAAGATTTGTTCATTTTGATAAAGGAGTTCAAACAGGAGAGTCACGAACGTGCATCACACAACAGAGTAAGCGCGACCATTTGTGCTTATAAAACTTAACTTTGTTTGTTATTTTTGTTTTTAAATGAGTGATCGTTTCACTTGATAAGACCCTTATTCATCGTCTGGAATCGTTTAAAGCCCTTTGAACAGTTTGCAGTTGCATGAAACTGTCTTTTGGACCTTGAACTGTTTGGTTACCAGTAAAGTAAATTATATGGAGAAAAATCCTGGAATGTTTTCATCAAAAACCTTAATTTCTTTTCGACTGAAGAAAGAAAGACATGGATATTTTGAATGACATGGGGGTGTGTAAATTATCAGCAAAAGTTTTTTTTTTGTTTTTTTATAAGTGAACTACTCCTTTAAGCCTAGCTCCAGACTAAAGTGTGTATATGAGCTGTTTTAACTGAATGCAACTTTCCCTGACATCTTAAAGTACGTCACTGCCATTGTTTTGTCTCAAGAAGAAACATTGGTACATTTATAAAAGCCACTTAAATGCCCTAATTGAACTAAGGCCTAATCCTGGATTAGTCTAAGCCATGTCTGTGAAACTCAGACGACTATTTTATTAATATTAATTTAATTACTATTTATAATTTGTAGTTATTCTGGTAAAGTGCAATAGGATGTTGTTTTCAAAAAAAAAGGAATTATGAATGGAACTGTTTACTCGTATTTTTCACCATTTTGTGACTGCGGTATGAGAAAGGAGTGTTTTTGCAGAAATTCCTGGCTGCTATTTTTAATAAATTAACATAAATATTGACCAGAGGCTGTCCAAAGCTTCAGAATTACATCCAGAACCCTTTACACTACTGAAACAAAAGGTTGGGGTCAGTAAGATTCAAGTAAATGTAATACTTTTCTTCAGCAAGGATGCATTATATTTCATCCAAAATGACAGTAAAGGCATCTTGAATTTTACACAATTAATGAATGATGTTCTTTTGAACTTTCTATTTCTCAAAGAATCCTGAAAAAAACGGTATTACTCACAGAAATACTGTGGAAAAGCCACATTAATTGTAATAAGAAATGTTTCTTGAGCTTCAAATCAGCATAGAATGATTTCTGAAGGATCATAAGACACTGAAGACTGGAGTAATGATGCTGGAAATACAGCTTTGTATAAATTACATACACTCACCGGCCACTTTATTAGGTACACCTGTCCAACTGCTCGTTAACACTTAATTTCTAAGCAGCCAATCACATGGCGGCAACTCAGTGCATTTAGGCATGTAGACATGGTCAAGACAATCTCCTGCAGTTCAAACCGAGCATCAGTATGGGGAAGAAAGGTGATTTGAGTGACTTTGAACGTGGCATGATTGTTGGTGCCAGAAGGGCTGGTCTGAGTATTTCAGAAACTGCTAATCTACTGGGATTTTCACACACAACCATCTCTAGGGTTTACAGAGAATGGTCCGAAAAGAAAAAACATCCAGTGAGCGGCAGTTCTGTGGGCGGAAATGCCTTGTTGATGCCAGAGGTCAGAGGAGAATGGCCAGACTGGTTCGAGCTGATAGAAGGGCAACAGTGACTCAAATAACCACCCGTTACAACCAAGGTGGGCAGAAGAGCATCTCTGAACGCACAGTACGTCGAACTTTGAGGCAGATGGGCTACAGCAGCAGAAGACCACACCGGGTGCCACTCCTTTCAGCTAAGAACAGGAAACTGAGGCTACAATTTGCACAAGCTCATCGAAATTGGACAATAGAAGATTGGAAAACGTTGCCTGGTCTGATGAGTCTCGATTTCTGCTGCGACATTTGGATGGTAGGGTCAGAATTTGGCGTCTACAACATGAAAGCATGGATCCATCCTGCCTTGTATCAACGGTTCAGGCTGGTGGTGGTGGTGTCATGGTGTGGGGAATATTTTCTTGGCACTCTTTGGGCCCCTTGGTACCAATTGAGCATCGTTGCAACGCCACAGCCTACCTGAGTATTGTTGCTGACCATGTCCATCCCTTTATGACCACAATGTACCCAACTTCTGATGGCTACTTTCAGCAGGATAATGCGCCATGTCATAAAGCTGGAATCATCTCAGACTGGTTTCTTGAACATGACAATGAGTTCGCTGTACTCAAATGGCCTCCACAGTCACCAGATCTCAATCCAATAGAGCATCTTTGGGATGTGGTGGAACGGGAGATTCGCATCATGGATGTGCAGCCGACAAATCTGCGGCAACTGTGTGATGCCATCATGTCAATATGGACCAAACTCCCTGAGGAATGCTTCCAGCACTTTGTTGAATCTATGCCACGAAGAATTGAGGCAGTTCTGAAGGCAAAAGGGGTCCAACCCGTTACTAGCATGAGGTACCTAATAAAGTGGCTGGTGAGTGTATATTTAAAATATAACTCTAATAATTTTTCACAACTTTACTGTCGATTATTAATCAAATAAATGCTGCCTCGAACAAAAAAAAAGATTTCTTTCAAAAACGTTTAAATAAAAAATATATAAACTTGAATGGTAGAGTACATATTTGCACCTGCAAGAATAAGCTGTCATAAGTCAGACACATGTATGATTTTAAGGGTCTGTTTGTAGTACTTAAGGGGAAGCACGTGTCAGAGAATGTTTTTGCTTCCTCGCATGCGATCTCAGAGAAACCGTCTGTGTCACGCCACCACGTTAGAGAGAACGTGCCGATCGAGACAAGTGCTCTAATGGCTCCATCCTCTCTCTGTACAGTGTCTGCTCTGAGGTCACATTGTGCGGCATCAGGAGGTTTAGCAGGTGACGTTAGAACCAGCCCTGCGCTGACATCACCCCCAAAAAACACTCTATCAGCCAGCATCTCGGACCACGTCAAGTTGCGATAAGAAAACCAGACCGATGCACACACACAAACAAAATATCATTCCATCCTCCAAAACACTTGACTCTGTCATGTGTATAATATCAAACTAATCCTCTCCTGCTCTTTGCTATCAGGCTAAGGTGGGTTCTGTGGAAACATACAGGAGATTATCGGCGAGGTCAAGAGTTTAATGTGAACTTGTGATCCTGCTCATCTCCAGCGCTATTTTCAGCTCGTTGCCTTTGAAAACCATGTGATTTTCTGCTTCGTCTATAAATAAGCTGGGAAAAAACATGTCATTTCTTAAAGGCATAATTAAGTTGATTAGTATATTTAGTCCCTTTTTAATGATTTAATATGTTTAGCAGCTATATTTAGAGACTGTTCCTTTAATTGTCTTTTCCGAGATTGCAGCTGGCCAGTGAGAGGGTCAAAGAAGGATGAAAAGATGATGGCTGCCTTTGTCATTTTGCCCCATTTCCTGCTAAAAGAGGGTTGTTACTGTTATGCCATCCTGTTTGAAGTACTTTATATTTATTGTATACTTTTAAACTTGTGTGTTTAAGGAAGTATTTCTATAAAAGGATGTTCTAAACTTTCAGACACACAGTGTCGTCTTGCTCAGGCACTTTAATTCATTTTAACGTTTTTATTTACACAAAGGCTGGAATAATGCCTAACAGGACTGATGCCTGCCAACTAATATCACAAAATTGAACAGAATCGAACAGGTCCATTGCTGACTTTTGTGATGTTGTTTTACGCCAAAATTATGTCACTTGTCACACGCTGAATGATGATGTCATTGAGGAACGAGCTTTTGTTTAAATTAATATTACAAACAAAGATGAAAATGAATTGATGAACTGATTCATTAATGTATTTATTTAGTGCAGTACTTGAATTATTTTAAAATTCACCTCTATGTGAATTCATGTGTGATATTGTGATTTTTTTAATTACATTTTATTTATTTAATAGTAATACCAATATTTCCTGAATAGAATTGCAGTTTGTTTACTATTTAAAATTCACTTTTGTGTTCATTTATTTGTGATATTGTTTTCTGTCGATTAATCGCATCTAACATACGTTTTTGTTTATACAATGTGTGTATAATATATATATATATATATATTAGGGCTGTCAAATGATTAATCGCTGATTAATTCGCATCGAAAATAAAAGTTTTTGTTTACATAATATATGTGGGTGCACTGTGTATAGTTATTTTATATATATATATATATATATATATAAATACACACACATGCTTGTATAGATTTAAAGACAGATTTTCATGTATATACTATATATAGATTTAAATATTTCATATAATATTTTTTCTTAAATATACATGCATGTGTATTTATATATTTATTTATTTATATATATTTAAGATTATTATACACAGTGCACCCACATTTATATAAACACACTTTTATTTTGGATGTTGCGATTAATAATCGCGATTAATCGTTTGATGGTCCTAATATATATATATATATATATATATATATATATATATATATATATATATATATATATATATATATATATATATATATAAATCACACACACATATTATATTAACAAAAACTTATGTTTGATCGATTAATCGATTTGTACAGTGCTAATTGTCATTAAAGAAAGTTGAAGTATTATGATATATAATTTATTTATTTAAAGTTTTTATAATTTAATAATATTTTATATTAATATTTCATCCAATAGTGCTGATAAAATAGGGAAATGTAACTGAATTGCACAGTACAAATAAGGTGTGAACCTCAACACAGCCCTAATAGCGACAAGCAACATTTGGTGACGCACCTGGAAAACCTCTCTTAATGAATTCCTCTTTGAGTTTGACATTATGTCGGCACAGCACTCGACAAACAACAGAAAAGAGAAACATACCCAAAACCCAGCAGTCACTGCTGTTGATTTTACTGTTTGTTTGCCCTGAGCTCTCCTTGCGTAAGATCAGGAGGCAAGCATGCATCTGCACGATGTTTGCTTTGCCTGCTGGTTCCCCTGCCTTGTCACCGCGACCTTTCATCCAGTCTGACTGGACTGTGGAAAACTTGTCTGTCTCCCTCCGGCTTAATCAACCCATTTCACAAGCTACCGTGTATTTATTGTTGCAGGCGAACTGTTTCATTTAGCTTTGTTAGATGTTTCATTTCACTCTTGCAGAGTCTGGAAGCCTGTGTGCTTCACTTTCCCCCTTTTAGGAAGCGCTGGTAAAGCACTCTGTTTGGTTGTATGCTTGCTTACACATCTGTCCGACCCCAGTGCCTTGTTCTCACCAGGTTATGGGAACCGTTTTCCAGTGTATCAATAGATTGTGTACACTTTCTTTCCTCCTGCAGGAGTGTGGTGGTGCAGACCAAGAAGCCTGTGTCGGGCCTGACGGCGAACACAGTGGGCAGTTCTGGCTCCAGCAGCGCCCTGACCTCCGCTAGCACCCCAAACATCTTCGCCGCTACATCGGCTGCACCCAAGAGCATGATCAACACTACAGGTAATCACTCTGACCCATCCGGTCTCATTATATCCCAACTCGGCCTCTTCTATTAAGTTGTTAACTAACTTTATAAGGGTCACAACCGCTCTCTGTGTTGTTAATTTGAACGTGCTAGTGCTTAAGTGAATTTCCACTGAAATGCAGGCTCTCCTCTGCTATTCCGAGAATAATTAAAACATGCCATTCCTAAAAGAATTCAAACCCGTTCGGGGGCAGGAAATTAGATTTGGTGGCATCAAGCGGTTTGTCCACTAGAGGGAACTCCTCGCTATATATTTTGTCTCAGAATGTCATGGATTCACAGTGATGGCAGTCTCATAAAGATAGGATCTGAATGAAATTTCAAGGTTGTTAGAAAGCCACATGGAGACTGTAAGGAACGTATGTCAAGTGCCTGCCTCAGGCTGTACACTGTGAACACTATAGCTTTTGCTCTTAAAACTTGAGTTGTTCTGTACACCTATTTTGTGTGTATATGTTTGTTGCTGTAGGCAGTAATTTCATGCCTAGTTACATAATGTTTGATTCTGTGGGATTCAATGAAAATACCTGTGAATTCTCTTCATTTGTTTATTTAAATATTTTAGATTGATTGGGAATTGTAGGCCACGTTTAGATGGGATTAGATAGGATGGGATATATAAATATATATATATATATATATATATATATATATATATATATATATATATATATATATATATATATATATATATTACAAATGTATATAACAAAGCATACTTAATTTTACACAAATGTCTAAATATGTATCCGCTTGTATTAAGTAAAAATAAGTCACCATGTACTGCATAAATAAATGAAATAAATGATAATACAATAAATAATTTTACATCTGCATTTATTTGTTTGCTCAAAAAAAACAAACATTTTACCAACAATTTAAAATAACTGTTTATTCTATTTAATCTCACGGAAATTCGTAATCAGAATTTTACGAGGTGGCTAATTTGCAACAATTAATGCCTTCGCTATTCATTGATTTTTTGCTAAATTGTACATATTTTACGAATTGGCCAATTTGAATGAATTCTTACGAATGACCTTACCCTTACCCCGCCCCTAAACCAAACCATCACGTGGGTTTAGACAAATTGATACGAGTTCATAGCCACTTTTTAGTCACTTGTATCAAATTTGATTCGAATTGGTCGTGAGATAGGTTTATTATATATGTTCAGTGCATTTCCATTAAAAAATATGGGGTTTGTAGGTTTTTTAGGCTGCTTTTTAAATTACATTTTAAATATATCAAAACAAAAAACAGATATTTCAAATTGTAATAATATTTCAAAATTATGGGTTGTAACAAATAAATACAGCAATATTGGAATTATATTAGAATTTAAAATCTGTTTTCTTATATTATAAAAGTGTCATGTATTCCTGTGATGGCAAAGCTGTGTCACATGATCATGTCACATGATCCTTCAGAAATCGTTCTGATATGATGGTTTGAAGCTCAACAACAGCAGTTGTATTTATTTATTTATTTATTTAGTAGGAAACACATTTATAATATGAAATAGGAATCATCTGTAACATTATAAACACCTTTATGGTCACTTTTGATCAATTAACTGAATACTTGCCGAACATAAGTATTAATTTCTTTAAAAAAAAATAATAATAATAATAAAATAAACATACTAACCCCAAACTTCTGAAATGTTGTGTTCATTATATTTTGAGAACCGAATAAATATATCACATTTTCCTTTAAAAGAGACTTTTAGTACTCCTTGTCCATTATATAGATTGATATCTTCGAATGCACAAGGGACGTTGATTTGGATTGAGGTTGAATCAGGCCAAGCTGCGCTTCCAGTGAAATCCATCAGAATGTCCCTCTTGACGTTTCCCTTCATCTTGGTGTATTTGCTTATGGGTGGACACTCATCTCTGACACAGCGATTGATGGCTGCGTAATAGATTTCCCATCCTCAGATGTCCCGTGACAGCTTGTGGTTTCACAGGATGACAGTCCATTGCTGTGATGTATCTATCAGAAGCTCCCTGCTGCACAGGGCACTGTGGACACTGACAGAGAAATAAGAGGAATTGTAAGATGGTGCTTCACTTTCTCATGGGGAGGCGAGAGTAATAGTGATGATTCGTTTCTCAGAGCTTGTGTCTCTGTAGTTATGTTGTTACATGATGAAAAACCCAAAGAGTGTTTTATCTTACTGCATCTGATGTTTTGGTGGGCATTGTTGGGCAAGTAAAAAAAATTGTTTTCAGTTCATAAAAATTAGAAAGAAATCCAAGTCCAGGCACTCAGGGTTACAAAAGTAAAAAAGCCTTTATTAAATGATCGAGGGCTAAACCATTAAAAAACACCAACGCGTATCGGCCCACTGGCCTTCATCAGGGTGTTGGTAACAAACAGACAGAATCAAGCAATACTTATAGTTGAATTGGTTTCAGGTGTACCACTCAAGCTCTTGCAACACAAGTTTTGGCCACTAGAGGCAATTGTTCAGGTCAGGTCATGTCTACTGTCAAAAGTTCAAGGGCGGGTTGACTGCGATTTCAGTTTTTTCATTTTAAATAGTGTGTAATGTTGCTGTTGGTGCATGAACAGTATCTGCAAAGTTGCAGCGCTGAAAGTTCAGTGTAAGCAGAGATATCGTCTTTTAAAAATCAGGAAGTATAATTGCCTACAAAAACGACTCGATTGGGACTACAGCTGGGTTTTGGTACGTCACTAACCCACACATTTGCATCAACCATTCCCTCCGGAATATGCAGGAAAGGGCATGGCCATATTTCAGCAGCTCCTCGTCGAGTGAATTGTGTTCACGCAGCTGTCAGGTCTTCTGTGTTTCGGGCTTCCCACGGACGCTATACTTCGACAACAATGGATACAATTTGTGTTTGATTATATTCCTGAAAGTGACGATCGTAATCTAGCTCTCTGTGCTGCGCATTTACGAGAGACAGCTTCCAGAATCTCCACGAATTCAACACCGAATTAAAAAGAAACTGTTTCTAAATCATGAAGCAGATCCAAGTTTAAAACCAGCAGTTAAAAGTCAGCAGTTGTTGGGCCACAACCTGTAAGTAGGCTAAGACTTCATCATTTTAAATGTATTTGCATGTATAATTCCTGACGTAGCGTTGTGTTTTATTTTTTGTTTGTTTGTTTTTCGATTTGATCAAGAACGTAAACCTGCAAACGCTGTTTGTGTTTAACATTAGTAGCCACCGTTGCTATTCGTTGCCAGTCAGATGCTATTGTGTAAAACAAACGTGTATATGGTTAAAAAATGAAGCAAATTATCATTCAGAAACGTTTATTAAGAGCCGTGTGTGGTGAGGTTCTGCTTGACTCGATTATCATCGGCTTTCTCGGTCTGATTCTGCCTCACTGATACTGCAGTCTCCACATCATTATTTACGTGTATCCACCGTCTATCTGTTATCCACTTTTTGCATGCCCGCCCGTTTCGCCCGTAAAGGTCTTGGGCGTTAATCTTCCGGGCAACGTGAGCGACAGTTTAGCCAATCACAACACACCGGCCCAAACAAACCAATCTGAGCCCACCACGTGGTTCTGAGGGAGTGTTTTCATAGAATCAGGAAGTGAACCGCTCGTTCAGGGGACAGAGGAGAGCGCGGCTGACAATAAAGGTGAAATTTATGAAAAATAAGACTTTTAAAAAAAAGAAAACCACGGATACATGTTATATTGCACCCCATAAACACAATCATGCAAAGAAAAAGAGCAGTAAACCCCCCTTTAAAAGTTAAAACATGCAAGTGCAAAGCTCGAAGTGTAGAAATAGGAGTGACACCACTACAGTACAAACATCTAATGTACCCACACAACATGTACTGTAACAAATGTCATTAAATGTGAATGGGCTCAGTTACCCATCATGCCAATGTCAAAGAAAAGATGGTACTAAAAAACATTGAAAAACGTTTACTGGAGTTTTTGAATTTGATTTCATTTTCGGTCAATGTTTTTTAGTACCATCTTTTCTTTGACATTGGCATGATGGGTAACTAGATGTTTGGTGTTTGTACTGTAGTGGTGTCACTCCTATTTTTACACTTTGAGCTTTGCACTTGCATGTTTTAACTTTTAACTTCTGACAGTAGACATGACCTGACCTGAACAATTGCCTCTAGTGGCCAAAACGTGTGTTGCAAGAGCTTGAGTGGTACACCTGAAACCAATTCAACTTTAAGTATTGCTTGATTCTGTCTGTTTGTTACCAACACCCTGATGAAGGCCAGTGGGCCGATACGCGTTGGTGTTTTTTAATGGTTTAGCCCTCGATCATTTAATAAAGGCTTTTTTTTTTGCTTTTGTAACCCTGAGTGCCTGGACTTGGATTTCTTTCTAATTTTTATGAACTTTCAACCCTTCCAAGAGCACCAGAGGATACAAGGGACACCAGCAGCACTCCAGTCTACAAAATGTCTACAAAATATTTTCCTCCTAAAGTCCATCAAAGTTTTTTGCACTAAAACTTAATTTAGCCAGTCACAATGCATAATTAAAAAGATAAAATCAGCATGTTCCTAACCTCGGACTTCTCTCCGTTGTCTCACAGGAGCCACGGATTCGTCCTCTTCTTCTTCTTCCAGCTTTGTGAATGGAGCCACCAGCAAGAATCTGCCTGCGGTTCAGACTGTGGCCCCCATGCCTGAGGACACCATGGAGAACATGAGGTGAAATCAGAGTCCCGGGATGTGTGTTGAGGTATAAGACGGACAGCTGGATAGGGATGCAGCTTGATGTTCATGGGAATAGGATAGTTGGAAGATAGACCTCAACCTGGGTAGTGCCATATTTTTGACAGGAATGAAGACCAAGGTTGTGAGTGATAGAATAAAGTGTGTCCAATAGATTGCACAACAAACTGTGTTCATCTTATGAAACGTCTTTCTAAAAAAGTAACAAAACTTTGACAAAAACTTTGGCTTTGTAAAGAGTGAAAGTCTATCCCTCATTACACACAGCGTGCGTCCGAAATCACCCATTACTCACTATATAGTGGACTATATAGTGAGCTCGCCATTTTGTAGTGCCTGTTCTGAATGTATAGTGATGATGATTATACCCTGATATAGTCCACTTAATGTACCCACAGAATGCATTTTGAAAAGTAGTGTACAACCGATGGTCACTAACCTAAGCCCTACATACCATCATGCATTGCGCTGATTGCAAAAATAAGTTATAAGTCACGTGTGGAGTAGCGCATTAGTAACAAAACGGCTAGATAATCACTTTTAGTTTTTAAATTTTGGAGAAAAAGCTCAATATAATGTAATATATTTATTTAAAAAAATCTATTTAGCCCAGAGCCCGACTCTGGCACCAGCTGACAGTATGATGTACTCGACGCCGTGAGAGACGATTGAGTAGTGTCCGAAAGTGGCTTCCATTATGCTGGTGAGCTCACCTATATAGTGCTCTGCTCTCTACCCCCAACATAGGGGTTAGGGAATAGTGCTTTGAGTGGAGAATTTCGGACACAGCAACAGCCTCATTAAATTCAATATGTCTGGATGAAGCAAATTTGAAGCGATTGTGAGGTCAAAACATATGTAGATTTATGTTAATGAAAACAGTGTGCACTGTTCTGTCTTAAGCATAGGGACGCACAATATATCAGTAGCGTATCAGTTAACAGTCAATTATTTATTTATTAGAATTTAAATATACATTGACCAGTTTTGGATGTTTCATTATGCCTGATTTTCATTATTTTTATATTTATAATACCTTTGTTGTCATCTAATGTTAACTTAAAGTTGATCTCTAAAGCAGTAATAATTTAATAATACTGTTAAATGTAATCTTTAGCGAATTTTAGATATTTTGTATATTATAAAGTTGTTCATTTGTAGATATAAACATCTTAGATTTTAGTGTTTTAAATGTATGCAGACAAAGTATTCTAGTTTTATATTAAACCATGGTCTGTCTGAATACTTGATTCTGGTTGACTGGAAGGTGTGCAGAAAAAATATTAATGCACAGGTAGTTCCAAGTCATCTTACTCACAGTTCTATATTTTCATTGAAGCATACAATCACATACATCACTCTGAGATCGCACTTTGCACATACAGATACAATCAAAAGCACGGAAACTTGGTATCAACACTATTCGCTACTTTTATTAACAAATTAAATTAGCTACTGAATCGCTACATTATATTTCTCTGCATCGCGGTTTTGAAATCATTAAACTCAGCTTTGTTGTTAATAGAGGGAGACACTGCACAGATGCAGGTGATTCACACACACACACCTCATCTCTCTCTCTACTCGATAATACATTCAAAGAAATGCTATAATTGATTCATTCAAATAAATGTAATCTTATGCACCGCTTTATCTCGGTGTCTGATTTAAAGTGGGCAAAATGCTTGATCTAACGAGCCGTAACTTCCTGTCAAATATTGCGCTGCAAACATCAATGACAGCTTTAAGTTGTCAATGCTGGAAAATGACCATGGTACTGTATAAGCAGGATAACCCACGGCTCTCTATTTAGGGCTGTCAAGCGATTAATTCGCATCCAAAATAAAAGTTTGTGTTTACATAATATATGTGGGTGCACTGTGTATAATTATTTGGTATATATATATATATATATATATATATATATATATATATATATATATATATATATATATTTATAAAACGGTTAGTTCGAATCCTTGATTCTGATTGGTCAAGAGCTGTGCTTTATTCACGATAAAATTCACTCTGCTGAATTTCACTTATTCAGTGAAAAATTCACTTATTGAACAATTCAAAAATTGTGAAAAAAAGTGAAAATTCACTTATTCACTCCGCTTCGCGTCGTGACCTAACAACGCCCTTAAGCCGTTACTTATTTACGATACAGCACTTGCCTCGAGTATCTTATTGCTTTTATAAAACGGTTGCCACACAATATTTAAGTAAAAAACAATGTTCGTGCAACTTTCTTGACGTAAAATCACTAAAAGCCTACCTTCCGCTGGAAAAAATAGTCCCTGAGTGTGAACAGCAACAACGTTCCAGTGTGTAAAATGCATGAAAGCTCCAATAAAAACAACACAGAACCGCAGTGTTGCGCAGCGATCAATAGAACCGTTGGGTGAAGCGGTCGTAGCCGTGTTTTATCGTGAATAAAGCACAGCTCTTGACCAATCAGAATCAAGGATTCGAACTAACCGTTTTATAGATAAATATATATATATATATATATATATATATATATATATATGTATATATATATATATATATATATATATATATATATATATATATATATATATATATATATACATATATATACATATATATACATATATACATATATACATATATACATATATACATATATACATATATACATATATATATATATATATATATATATATATATATATATATATATATATATATATACATATAGCTGCGAGCAGCGATGAGAGGCCACCTGGGGTTGCGGTGCCACCGGCTTGGGCCCGCAATTCGCTGCTCGCAGCTATATTTTTTTAGAAGTTGAATGTTTTATCGGCAACATAACATGAAAATAATTGCCAGGTGCATCTCCTACTTAAATTTCATAATTCAAAGTTTATGTGCACTGTATGTCAATGTGTCAGTCCCTCAGTTGGAATTTGCATTCACTGCAAATAGGCTATCTACCTTGACTAAGGTCCATATTTCCAGGCAGATTATTTTTTTTAAATTATTAATAATGCATTTAATTATTTATTGAATATGTGTCTTATATTTCTGTAGACACCATTTAAAAAAACAATAGACATGATATCTCACAGTACCCCTTTAACATGATAAAATCAGTGTAAAACACTCCCTCAGAAAGTGCATTGCTTTATTTGAGTGTTTGTGAGCGGGAAATGTTTCCTCTGTCAGCAGCTCATCACATGCAGCTGTGTTGTTTGTTCAGCCAGCCGTGCTATTCCTGAGTTTTTATCATCACCGCCACAAGATGGGGTCAGCACTCAGCCTTGTTTTTTCATGTTTACAGACATTGTGCCTTTCCTTTGTTTAGGGCATCAGGTGACGATCATTTTGCTTGTTTTTATTATTGTGGTTTCGACAAAACAAGACACCCCACACCTCAAACCCATCGCCTGTCCTCTCTCTGACTGCCCGCCGCGTGTGTTTGTGCTGTTAGAGGGGGATACGTGAGCACTAATACAGAGAAATCAGTGCGCGTAGGTGTTTTGGGGAGTGTGTGGAAAACCGTGCTGACCTTGCCTCCATCCCTTCACCTCGTCTAATGCTTTGTGACAGACATCTCACAGACACACAACCGTCTGACTACACAGGAGAAAGCGCGCGCTGCGTGTGTGTGTGCTGTGCAGCTCTATCTCATGCTCTCCGGGGGCCTCTACACTTCACACACACACACACACATATACGCATTCTTTGTGGCTCCTCTGCCGCGCCAGGAATCGCAAATCAGTTTCCATGGCAGCGGTAACCGACAGCACTTACTGGGAGTGTGAAGTCAATGATGAAACTGTCTGGATGCAGAGGCTGTGATGCCTAACCCGCACTTCGAGAGACAAGAGATGGGTTTCGCTGTCGCTGCCTGTGTCTCATTAGTTTTTCTCTTTTTTCTCACTTATTTTCTGCACTTTCATGACACACAATAGCTTTAGTGTTGAATCTTTCACAATAAAGACACCAAAAAGGAAACCATGTATTTTTCAAAGCTTACGATCTAATTATCTTCAGATTTGCAAACTAGAAAAGCAACCCAAGGAAATTTACAATACAACAAAATCCCCAGGAGTTTTGCTCAGTATATTACTGTTAAAGTAATATTGTGATAACCAAAGCCCTGTCTTTGCACAACGATCCTAGCATTTTGTAAATGCTAGGATCGTAATTATGCTTGTACTTTACATTTTAAATCAATATTAGGACTGTATTAACTTACATTAATTAAGTGCCATACCATTAAGTACTAAGGACTGTTCTAACATTTTGGTGTTGGTACAATCCAGTGTGCACACTGTTACAGACCAAGTTTAGACAGAAACATACACGTTTCTTATCTGAATAATCTGATTCTTAGATTCTTAAAGGGATAGTTCACTTTGAAATTAATTTTTGATATGTTTTATCTTACCTCAAGGGCATCCAAGATGTAGGTGTCTTTGTTTCCACAGTATTTTCAATTTTGGCATTTTTTGGTCAAACCGTTCTTGTCTATCAGTCATATAATGGAGGTACATGGGGTCCACCTCAAAGAGCATGCACAGAGAAGTCCAAATTAAACATGATTTAATGACTCGTAACTGTAAGTACACATTGATGGCCTAAGACACGAAATGAGCGGTTTGTGTGAGAAAACGAACAGTATTCATATCGTTTTTACCTCTTGTAATCACAGCCACGTCCAAGTGATCTGAGGGCGCAGGCCCCCATATACCTGCATTATATGACTGACAGACAACAACGGTTTGAAACATTTAAAATATTGTGGAAACAAAGACACCTACCTGTACATCTTGGATGCCCTTGAGGTAAGCTAAAACATATCATAAATGTATTTCAAAGTGAACTATCCCTTTAAATTTAGTTACAAATTTAAAGGGACAAATACAGATTTTACAAATAGTGGCAAAGAGTACATTTGTAAGCCCTTTGAAAATATTTGGATTTCTGCATTGAATACTCATAAAATGTGGTCTGCTCTTAATTTAACTCTATTTAATAACTTAAAATTATAAGTAATGCCATATACAATACAATAATACCAAGGATTTGTTCTTTGTCACAATTCCTACAAAAAAAGTATGAATTCGTTTATTTGGCTTTCATTTGGATTTTCATTGGATTTCGCAAAAAAAAAAAAAAAAGTCAAAAAATTACTTTTTCACGGTAAAGTCACCTTTTTCCTCTTGTGTGTAGTAAGTTGTACCAGTACTTCTGTGTCTAAGAGTTTTGTGTAAGATTTCTTCATTTAGCTGACTGTCAGGACCCCTGACGGTACTTCCAGTGTGTTTTGCGTGACCACTAACATGCATGTATTTTAGTAGGGTGGGATTCCTTTAGGGTACATGTAGTTTTCAAGCTGACTTGCTTCTTTGTTGCCCAAGATGTTGACTCTGCTAGTTATTGTGAATGAGTGGTGTGTGAATTTGTTTTGGTCTGTAGGGGCTATATTACGGGTTAAGTATTAATCGCAATACAATTTTGTCTTCAAAAGTCATTTTCTCTAATGCACAGCCTCATTTACTTTGTCCATCCACACAGTATCACCACTAAACTGGAGCGAGCTCTGGAGAAGGTGGCTCCACTGCTGAGGGAGATCTTTGTGGACTTTGCACCTTTCCTGTCTCGTACTCTGCTGGGCAGTCATGGTCAAGAGTTGCTCATTGAAGGTAATGGTGCTGTGTTCCTCCTCTTTCCCTGTCTGCTTATATGTGATCATGCTGCACTGAATAACACCTGTTTGCTTTATAATGCAGAGGGCATAATGTTACAAACCTTTTATATTTATAACTTACATACAATATATACACTCACCGGCCACTTTATTAGGTACCCCATGCTAGTAACGGGTTGGACCCCCTTTTGCCTTCAGAACTGCCTCAATTCTTTGTGGCATAGATTCAACAAGGTGCTGGAAGCATTCCTCAGGGAGTTTGGTCCATATTGACATGATGGCATCACACAGTTGCCGCAGATTTGTCGGCTGCACATCCATGATGCGAATCTCCCGTTCCACCACATCCCAAAGATGATCTATTGGATTGAGATCTGGTGACTGTGGAGGCCATTTGAGTACAGCGAACTCATTGTCATGTTCAAGAAACCAGTCTGAGATGATTCCAGCTTTATGACATGGCGCATTATCCTGCTGAAAGTAGCCATCAGAAGTTGGGTACATTGTGGTCATAAAGGGATGGACATGGTCAGCAACAATACTCAGGTAGGCTGTGGCGTTGCAACGATGCTTAATTGGTACCAAGGGGCCCAAAGAGTGCCAAGAAAATATTCCCCACACCATGACACCACCACCACCAGCCTGAACCGTTGATACAAGGCAGGATGGATCCATGCTTTCATGTTGTAGACGCCAAATTCTGACCCTACCATCCGAATGTCGCAGCAGAAATCCGAGACTCATCAGACCAGGCAACGTTTTTCCAATCTTCTATTGTCCAATTTCGATGAGCTTGTGCAAATTGTAGCCTCAGTTTCCTGTTCTTAGCTGAAAGGAGTGGCACCCGGTGTGGTCTTCTGCTGCTGTAGCCCATCTGCCTCAAAGTTCGACGTACTGTGCGTTCAGAGATGCTCTTCTGCCCACCTTGGTTGTAACGGGTGGTTAAATATTCTTATATAATTACGTTTTTTGTTTTTTTGTGTCAGCAAATCAGTATATTTAAATTATTTCTCAAGCATTATGTCACTTAAGACTGGAGTACGGATGCTGAAAATGTAGTTTTTTTATCTTTTATCTAAATTTTCCATTAAAATGTATTAAAATAGAAAACAGTTATTTTAAACAGTAGTAATATTTCGTATTAAGTATTAGTGTTTTTACTGTATTTTTTGAACAATTAAATATCATAGGAGTCCCCAAATTTTTGTCGTGTATGCTCGTGTATGCTCTTTCTTTGTTCCTGAGCTCTGCATAGTGTGCATAGATCTACTCCCCTCTCTAGCTTCCACACACACTCTCTCTCACACATGCCTCACATGGCAAAGCAACCTCTCTCTGAACGGGAACCCACACTCCAGGCTCTGTTTTGAGGCTTTTTTACCTTTCACCCTCAGTGCCAAATCATAGTATACATCCTCCTCACCGCTCAATGCTAGTTTGTTCAGACTAATTTTGCTCCACATTACAGCATGCTGGAAATATGTGTGTCTACAGCTCAGGCAGCCATTTCATGAAAGATATACTCAGACAAGCATTCAGCCCTGGACTCAAACGCTGATTATTTTTATGAATTATAACAGCCAGTTTTCTTTATCTTTGTAGTCAACCCTAATCCTGTCCACATTAGGAAGATTCACAGTTATGTTTGCCTAAAGTGTCAATTTTGTAAACTTACTAGTGAATTTTTTGCTCTCAGATGGTGTAGTTAGACAGACTTTACCAGCAGGTGAGAACTGGAGACCTTGCTAACCCGCCAAACCTTGACCCCTTGGTTTTCTAAGAGTTAATTTTCCTAAACAAATTCTGAGTGATTACTGGGGCATTGCTGTGAGGTTGCAAAAGTTCACTGGGTGGTTTTAGCCCGTTGCTATGCGGTTGCAAGGGTGTTGTGGATGCTTGCCAAAGGCTAAACAAATTTAAAGGAAAAGTTCACCCCAAAAGGAAAATTCTGTCATCATTTACTCATTCCAGTCATTCCAAACCTATTTGATTGTGAAACAAAAAAAGAAGACATTTTGATAAATGGGATATATACATAAACAAATATGGAATTACCTACAATGTATTTTAATAGTACAAATATATTTTCTTTCTCACTGATGTACATTTTGTTATATATTTTGGCATCTAAAAGTTTAAATGAAATTTGATATTTGAAAAGTGATATTTCCTTGTAGGAGTTGTTTATAAAAAAATAAAAAAAACTTGTGCTGATAATTTACTCACCCCCATGTCATCCAAGATGTCCATGTCTTTTCTTTCTACAGTCGAAAACAAATTAAGGTTTTTGATAAAACATTCCAGGATTTTCTCCATATAATGGACTTCAATGGGAACCAAACGGCTCAGAGGTCCAAAAGACAGTTTTAGGACAAACTGCAAACTGTTCAAAGGGCTTTAAACAATTCCAGACGATGAATAAGGGTCTTATCAAGCGAAACGATTGCTCATTTGAAAAATAAATAAAAAAGTTTAAGTTTTATAAGCACAAATGCTCGCCTTGCTCTGTTCTGTGATGCGCGTTCGTGACTCTCCTGTTCGAACTCATTCATCAAAATGAACGAATCTTTTTCGAGTCATTTGATTCATTCAACGAACAAAATTGAAGTTTTTAAAAAAAAAAATTTTAACTACTCCTTAAATCCATCCTATTCACAAAATATATATTTATCACATATTTAAATATATGTTCTAATGAAAGGAAAGAAAATATTTTTTTCCCGAATAGGATACAGTAAAACTAGTATTTTTAATGTTTAAATACCCAGAATCTTATTTTGCTTTCCACAGGATTAAAATGACACGAAAGTGAGTAAACAATGACCGAATAAATGTTTTGATTGAACTATCCTATTAAAGGCATGATCTGACCAACCAGTCCTCTCGCTTTCCAACCACAGTTGCATTGCAATCGTCCTCAAACAAACCCCAATCCCGAACACATGACAGCGACTTCCACATAGATGACTCTTTACCCCCTCATTAATTTGTCCAGTATGTTAACACCATCCCATGACCAGAAGAAGTGATGTCTGTTTTCCCACCTCCTTTCCTTCCACTCTTCATCAACCTTTCACAGCTGAAATACTGTTCAGTCGGTGCAAAGGCGCCCTATTTACCCATAATTACCCTTCATCCATCACTCGGGCCCGGCATTAGGGGTCAAGCCCCCGCCCGGCCCCCCTCAAGACACTCGTTCACTGGGGGCAATTATGCCCCGTTCGCCCTCGGACAGCTTCCCGACACTTGGAGTTTGAGAGCGAAGCCCCTGGGCGAAACACTGTGCTTCTTGTGAGAGTAAACCGCCCAATCCTGCAATGCTACAGACCTCTGACAAGGTCACATTCACGCCAGTGTGGCCTAACTGGAAAGCAGGGCAACTTGCTGTTTAAATAGAATGCATTTAGTTTGTCCAGCAGCGTGAGCCAGAGGTCAGTACTGTCACCTGACTTAAGAGAGAGACCCTGGTGGAGTGCCACAAGAGCGGGGTCGACAGTTAGGCTTAAAGGGAATGGCTGTGTGCACGGCCCAGTCTCACCCTCGTAAATGAGACAGAGAGATTGTTGGGACTTGAACTTTTGGCCTCTGAAATATTATGGTCATAACTTCATGGACTGAATGGTTTAGGACCCATCATTCATTGTAAAAGGATGTTTAAGTGGGTAACGAGGACAAGTGGTGCTCTCAGACGGAAAAGAGTTGAGCTTAAAGCTCAGTTTACTGGACCGTTTTAACATGGATTGTGGTTGATTATTGGGATTTACAGTTTTGATTTAAAGAATTCCAACTTCTGAAATGATTCTGTTTTTATTGACTACCATGCAAAAAAATATAAGCCTGATCAGTTCGAAAATTAAATGCAAGTATCAACGCATTCTCATCCTTTATCGTCATATAGACCATTTCACAAGATGTAAACAACACTGGTCCAGAAACACTTCCTGTTTCAGTTTGGAACTGTTTTCTTTATTTCACATGTAAAGAAAACATCTTAAAGATGTTTGTTTAACTTTTTGATTCAGTTTTATATGTTCTGTTGTAGGGCTGGGAAAAAAATCGATTTGAAATAGATTTTTAGTTTTTTTTTCTCCTCCTCTTCAGTATAGTGTAACTTACATTTTGCATTCACCAAATCTACTGGGATTTTCACGCACAACCATCTCTAGGGTTTACAGAGAATGGTCCGAAAAAGAAAAAACATCCAGTGAGCGGCAGTTCTGTGGGCGGAAATGCCTTGTTGATGCCAGAGGTCAGAGGAGAATGGCCAGACTGGTTCGAGCTGATAGAAGGGCAACACTGACTCAAATAACCACCCGTTACAACCAAGGTGGGCAGAAGAGCATCTCTGAACGCACAATACGTCGAACTTTGAGGCAGATGGGCTACAGCAGCAGAAGACCACACCGGGTGCCACTCCTTTCAGCTAAGAACAGGAAACTGAGGCTACAATTTGCACAAGCTCATCGAAATTGGACAATAGAAGATTGGAAATACGTTGCCTGGTCTGATGAGTCTCGATTTCTGCTGCGACATTCGGATGGTAGGGTCAGAATTTGGCGTCTACAACATGAAAGCATGGATCCATCCTGCCTTGTATCAACGGTTCAGGCTGGTGGTGGTGGTGTCATGGTGTGGGGAATATTTTCTTGGCACTCTTTGGGCCCCTTGGTACCAATTGAGCATCGTTGCAACGCCACAGCCTACCTGAGTATTGTTGCTGACCATGTCCATCCCTTTATGACCACAATGTACCCAACTTCTGATGGCTACTTTCAGCAGGATAATGCGCCATGTCATAAAGCTGGAATCATCTCAGACTGGTTTCTTGAACATGACAATGAGTTCGCTGTACTCAAATGGCCTCCACAGTCACCAGAACTCAATCCAATAGAGCATCTTTGGGATGTGGTGGGAACGGGAGATTCGCATCATGGATGTGCAGCCGACAAATCTGCGGCAAATGTGTGATGCCATCATGTCAATATGGACCAAACTCCCTGAGGAATGCTTCCAGCACCTTGTTGAATCTATGCCACGAAGAATTGAGGCAGTTCTGAAGGCAAAAGGGGTCCAACCCGTTACTAGCATGGGGTACCTAATAAAGTGGCCGGTGAGTGTATATAATAATTGATCCTTTTGATTTTTGTTATCTTGTTTTTCATGAATGTACAATACAAAGAGCAATGTGTAAAGTTTGACCAGATTTAGTGTCACACTCTCATATTTGTTCCCTACTAAATGTTTTTTTCCCCTAAATGTTCATATTTTATTCAATATTGTGCACTTACGATTTTTCTAGACTAAATTGTACTGCTGAATTATCCATTAATCTAGTTTATAATAGCATTTTTGTCATAGATTATGATCATATTTGTTGTTTTTCTTTATAATGAAGTGGTATTAATTAGATTGTGTTTAACACACAAAAGAGTTAAAATCAGTTCAACACAGAGAGTTATAGAAATTCTACTTGATTTAAAAAAAATCGAATTCGTAATTCGAGTTTTTTATTAAAAAAAAAATCGCAGATATTTTTAAGGGAAAAAATCGCCCAGCCCTATTCTGTTGGTTGTATTTTATCCCAGCTTTTATGTAGTGTTAAACTGAAACAGGAAGTGCTTCTGGACCAGTGTTGTTTACATCTTGTGAAATGGTCTATAGAACGCTACAGTATATGACAAAACGGCGCTATACTACGCACGTGGCACCCATTATCGTTAATATAACACCCGCTGTGATGGTTAGGTTTAGGTGTGGTAGGTAGTCTCATATTACGCTAAAGGTTTTATTGGATTTATTACGCCTTGCGTTCGCGTGTATATTAACGATAAAGGGTACCATGTGCGTAGTATAGCGCCGTGTTTTCATATAGCGTTCTATGTGACGATAAAGGATGAGAACGGGCTCTCTCAACAACTCACACTGAGTCTCATTAAACCACGTTCATGCAGTGCTCTCTCTCTCTCTCGCTCTCGCTCTCTCGCTCATCTTACTCTCATTAGAGTCCTGTCTCACTGACTCTACTGGCTCATGCAAACAAGGGCATCAGCCATGCACTGTGTTTGTATGTAAATGCAGGTGTATGCATTTGTTTGAAAGAGAAAGTTTGTCTTGTATGTCTGGCAATAATTGCACATGTCATTTACAATTACCTTGTTTATCTGTGAGGTTAACCGACTCTCCTTTATATTCAATGAACAACAGACTTTTCATTTAAAACTACATATTTTACTCAATCAACATCTGATTCTAAGATATAAGAGGCATTTTAATTTCTGCACTCACGTTTTTAGAATACATATTTGTGTAAAATCTGTGCAAATATGCAAGTGAGACCATGGCCTTGGCTTTTGATCTCCCACTGGCATGCAGCAGATGACCTCTGACCTCTCAAGAGACACTATTATTGATCCCGCGAGCTGTTAGCCATCCGATTCATAACGCACAGACGACTAGAGACATTCGATCTCAACTTCAAAACATAACTCATCAGAAATGACCTGGCTGTTTGCGTGACATTAAACGGTTGCATTTTCAGACCGCTTAGTTCATCTACACCATACTTTTTCTGAGTTCATGTCCTTCACAGACTCTTGCAGATGTTTTGGTTTTGTGTGCTTATGAATATTGTGAATCATAATTATTTATTTCTGTTTTTCCTTTGTGTTCTCCTCCAGGTCTGGTGTGCATGAAATCAAGCACCTCTGTGGTGGAACTAGTTATGTTATTATGCTCTCAGGTGAGTTGTCTCTCTTTTATTTATCTTGCTAATGTTGTTTTCCTGCTACATGACACATTGTCTATTGTTACTGGTCACGGTGAGCCGCTACGATATTTGTCTGAATGACAGAAAGCAATACACAAACATGACTTTGTCCATTAACATGTTCATTTCTCAAAGCCAACCTCAAGTGTGTCAAACTGCACTCGGCATGTGAAATTGAAGTAGTCAATAATTGTATTTGATAATCAAAATGACATAGTATTATTATTTATTTATTTTTTAGGTAGGAAATGGGCGGTTTCAGACACTGCCGTTTAAGGCCGAAATACTTGTGTTGACTGATGAATTTACACATTTGTCTTTAAACCATATTAAAAACACCACATAGACATAAACATTAAACGATTATTTTCATAACTTTGAAATGTACATGAAAAAGGTAATATAGATTACAAGCAATATTATTAATTAAATTTAACAAATTTGAATTGAATAATAATTAATCAAATTATTCTTTAAAAGTTAACCATTTAAACTGAGTAAAGTTTACACCAAAAAAATTTAACAAAAATATAAAAAAAATCTGACTAACAGACAGACGTCAAAGATTAATTAAGAACTCTTTATTTTATATTGTCAACATTGAAGACACCTGATGTTAACAAGCAGAATCACTGAAGGAGAAAAAACGTAATTTTAAAACAAACACTGATCACCATAATGGTGACTTCAATTTATGTTTTTTTGGTTGTTGTTGTAAATTTTAAAAGTAAAACTTAACGTAACTTTTAAGGGATTAATTTGATTAATTATTACTCCATTCTAATTTGTTAAATTTAATTAAAAATATTGCTTGTAATCTGTTGCCACAATTTTTGTTTATTAAGAGAAAGCATATTCATTTTTAGAGTGTACAGTATATTATGATTTAGTGAAAATATGGAGCTCACACCTCAATTTAATTTACAAGCCAAAAGGCCAAAAAATAAGTTGATATTGATAGCTTGTGATTAGGGCTGTGCAAAGATTAATCAGCATCCAAAATAAAAGTTTGTGTTTACAATATATATATATATATATATATATATATATATATATACATTGATGTACATTATCTATATTATACATAAATATTTTATATATGAATAACACATTTCCTTAATGTATACATGCATGCGTGTATATTTATATATACAAAATAATTATACAAAGCACACACACATATATTATTTAAACGCAAACTTTTAAAAGCGATTAATCACAATTCATTTTTGCACAGTCCTACTTGTGATATAAATGAATGAAATCTAAATCTAAAATATAGATATCAGTTGTCACTCTATATCTTCCCAATAATATGTCTGATATATAAATGTTTAGTTTTATGATGTGGAGGTTGGACGCCCAACATATTGCAACACAATACCATGATGATTGAGACATACAAATGTATCATATTAGATAGATTTTTACAAATTTAAATAAATAAATAAATAATATATTTCTAAACAACTAAACCTAAGTTAATTCAGTCCTGTGTTCATCTTGAAATATTACCAACAATATAAAATAAATTATTTTTATTTACTTTATAAAAATAATTATTGTTTTCAAAGCAGAAAGACACTGTACTATGACCTGAAGGTGGACGACTTTTTTAGAATTATATTAAAAAAAAAACTTTAAATTATCAAATGAAGGAAAGAAGGCATTTAATAAATTGTGAAAAGTCTTTTTCAGAAAGTTTTGATCATGTTAATAATTTAGAGGGCTTAGAAATTTGTGCATCAAATATGATACAGCAGACTTTAAAGGGTTATGTTTTTCCTACCTTTTCCCACGTTTTTTCCTTCTTGGGCTGAAAATGTGTGACCTCAGCTCATGTAAACACCGCGGCAATCGATCTTCCCTTCAGTGACATATTACAGCTCGCTGACCTTCGGAGTCCCTTGTTAAGCCTTCATCTTCAAAGGGGTCAGGGTCCCGATGTTGTAGTCAGGAGCGGGAGATATTTGACATGCCTTCTGTCAGCCCATCACTCTTGCTCCAGGAGTCCATAAGGAAGCCATTACCTCAGCATCTCTTCCTCAGAATCCAGCCGGTCGGAGAGCTCGGCGAGCGCGGAAGCTTTAGTGGTTGAATGGCACCTCTGACTCTATGAAGTCCATACCGCTAACCTCGAGAGTCGATCTGTACATTTGCTCTCTTAGTTTGCCCTGAAAAAGGTGGAGTCCTCCAGACTCTGTGGCGCTCAGGGATCACGTCCTGTTGTTCTGCTCGTCTCCTTTTGAAGATTTCTGCCAACGTTTCCCTTGTTGCATTGCACGTTCTGGAATTATTCATGTTTTTTTGCTCGTATCTCTTTTATGCAGTCTACTTACTTTGTTGCCACTTGGATTTATTGCCGAGTGAAGCATCACATTGAGACTCAGAGCTCCTGGTTTTCTCTTCCTGACCCCCTGTTAGACATATAATGTTACCAGAGTTCTTGCCATTAGAAGCTCCCAGGGTATAAACAGCCTGATATGGATTGCCCAAAGATGGGGTGAAACCAGAGCCTGGGCCCAAAATGACTTTCAGACGCAGGAAAGTCTCTTTGGAGCCAAAGCCTTCAAACCTGGCTCACCGTAGGATCTGATTTAGAACACGTTGCCCAAACCAAGAGCCTTAATACACAAAAGGCTTGATTCTTAGATGAGTGGGTGAGCGAGAGGAAGTAAAATGAGAATGAGAGGGAGGGAGAGACAGTGAAAGGGATTCACTTTGAAAAGTATTCGAGACTCTATACATGTGAGTACACAACTGTTCAAAACTGTTCTTTTGGGTTGGGAAGATTGTTTAATGGTTTTGAAAGAAGTCTTTTGATTTTAAATTGTTTTAATTGTTTTCCTTTTTGTTTTAATATATTTAAAAAAAATTATATATTCAGTGCAATGCAAGTGTATTTTCAACATCACATGATATATCCAGTATATATATCACTCACCGGCCACTTTATTAGGTACACCTGTCCAACTGCTCGTTAACACTTAATTTCTAAGCAGCCAATCACATGGCGGCAACTCAGTGCATTTAGGCATGTAGACATGGTCAAGACAATCTCCTGCAGTTCAAACCAAGCATCAGTATGGGGAAGAAAGGTGATTTGAGTGACTTTGAACGTGGCATGATTGTTGGTGCCAGAAGGGCTGGTCTGAGTATTTCAGAAACTGCTAATCTACTGGGATTTTCACGCACAACCATCTCTAGGGTTTACAGAGAATGGTCCGAAAAGAAAAAACATCCAGTGAGCGGCAGTTCTGTGGGCGGAAATGCCTTGTTGATGCCAGAGGTCAGAGGAGAATGGCCAGACTGGTTCGAGCTGATAGAAGGGCAACAGTGACTCAAATAACCACCCGTTACAACCAAGGTGGGCAGAAGAGCATCTCTGAACG
>JAQIUQ010007213.1:222500-230000 GCA_030378365.1 Hybognathus amarus | reverse complement strand
CACATGCATACACATTCAGAGATCCCCTGACAGGATTTCGATATTTTACGTTGTAATACAACTCAGTATATTAACAACCAGCCTGAATTAAGTAGCTAGATCTTCCAACACAAACCAGATTATAATCAATCCCAGAACAGACCTCTAATCCCACACTGAATCCATATGAAACATGAATAATCTACAATAAAAATCTGTGTTCGAGAAGCAGATACGGCACGAGAGAGGAAATCTCTAGTAAAGCTGTCAGTGGGGGTGGCCCATAATCCTTTGCTCATGCCTTCTAAAAGGGATTAATCCACATATATTAGCTCAGTAGTAGAGAAATTTAATAACCCTTCCCAAAATGATGTTTAAGCACCCTCTGGAAAAGTCAGAAACCATTTTTTAGAGATCGTATTCATGTCTCATTTAAAACAATTATGTTTTTTTCTCTTTTAAGAGACAGAAAATAGTCTTTACATTAGTACTTCTGTCAGTTAAAGGGGCTATATTCAAGAATTCTCATGTATTAATCGCTTTTTTATTGTCAATTTGTGAACCGCTTAAAACTTAAAAAACGAGACCTTCCCCGACCTCCGACAGTAGATTGTCTTTGAAAGCCTGTAGAGTGATTTTTATGCGAAAATTCAATTGCCATGTGACCTTTACACACACTCATGAGAGCCTCTCTTCCGTTCTATGACACATGAAACAAATGCTTATACAATATCCAGGATGATGCCGAAAGAGCCATTCTGTACTGCAATGTCAATGTGAGAACTATTCAAACTCACACTGACCTCGCGGTTAAAGTCGTGTACTGTACTATATTAGAGCTGTCAGTTGAAACGCGTTCTGGCGGTGAACGCAAACCCATTTTAACGGCGTTAATTTTTTATTGCGCGATTCACGGTCTTTTTGCCTAGCAAACTTTGTAGTTTTTTCACATACTTTTGCAACAGGACGCGGCATGCGTCCTGATGCCCATTTCAGCAGTCTCGCGCTCGTCATCCACTCAAAGCCGGCTCGGCAAGCCCAGACGAGGTGTGCGTCGTGCCTGATGTTTTGTTTCCGGTCTAGCTAGATCCGCTTGCGCTTTGGTCGAAGAAGCAACGGAACGTCCTCGCGTGGCGCAAAGCAATTGAAATGAATGGGTTTCAGACCGGCAGCGCGAGGACGTTTTGTGCCGCACACACTCATTTCAGCTTGCGAGCCGGCCAAATGGTAACGTTATGTTTTGAGTGGATGACGAGCGAGAACAGCCGAAATGAATGCCAATGAGATTCTGAATGTAAAGTTTACTTTTAAAAAGTTGCCAAATTGTCCCATTGACAAGACCAAAGCGATCTGTATGTTTTGTCAATTATGAACTGAGCTATCATCATCGCAGCACGTCCAGCCTGAAACACCACTTGATGATGGCCAAAGCAAACACACACACACACAAACACAGATGATGCAAATTCTCCACCCCCTCGTCAATATCAGGACCTCGTCAGTATTTCTTTCACCCTTTTATTGATGGACAGTGTTGCATTGTGTGAGAGATTATTTAGGCTATATATGTTAGAGTGAAATTGAACACTATTCCAATGTTATTTTCAATAATAATAATTAAAAAAAACATTTGCACTAAACAAGCCAATCCACTTTTCCATGTTGATAAGAGCATTAAAATGAGAAAAAATGTAACAAAAAGAAATCAAAAGACATTAAGAATAGATAAAAATGTGCGATTAATCACGAGATTCAACTATGACATTAATGCGATTAATCAGATTAAATATTTTTAATCGATTAACAGCACTAGTATATATATGAAGCATTTGAGGACAGGATGAATTGTGAATATAGTCATGACTGAAGGGGATTTGTATTAATATTATTTTATTTATTCCAATTACAACTGACTGTTTATAGCCTACTGTATTTATTATGTAAAAAACATGGCTTTACAAAACAATGGCTAAAAGAGATTTATGTTTTAAATCAATTACAACAGAAATGTAATAACTGTTCCCTAAATTATTCATTAGCCCCCTCTTAAAAATAAGGCACAGTGTTTAGAGATAAATAGAATAGAATTATAAATGTATTCATGAAAAAATAGTGTACTTTTACCAAAGAGAAAATGGTGTTAATAGCAGTATTTAGCCTTTAAAACAGCCTTGTGTACATCATAACTTAAAGGAGTTGTTCACTTTTAAAAAAAACTAACTTTTGCTGATAATTTACTCACTCCCATGTCATCCAATGATGTCCATGTCTTTCTTTCTTCAGTCGAAAGAAATTAAGTCCAAAAGACAGTTTCAGTGCAAACTGTTTAAAGGGCTTTAAACGATTCCAGATGATGAATTAGGGTCTTATCAAGCAAAACGATCGCTCATTAAAAAAAAAATAAATAAAAAACAAAGTTTAAGTTTTATAAGCTCAAATGATCGCCTTGCTCTGTTCTGTGATGCACGTTCGTGACTCTCCTTTTCAAACTCGTTCATCAAAATGAACAAATCTTTTTTCCTGTATTTTATTTGATTCAACGAACGAAATGAACGAATTGACCCATAAAAAGATTTGTTCATTTTGATGAACAGTTCGAACAGGAGAGTCACAAACTTTTTTTTAAATGAGCAATCGTTTCACTTGATAAGACCCTTATTCATCGTCTGGAATCATTTAAAGCCCTTTCAACAGTTGGCAGTTTGCACTGAAACTGTCTTTTGGACCTTGAACCGTTTGGTTCCCATTGAAGTCCATTGTATGGAGAAAAATCCTGGAATGTTCATCAAAAACCTTAATTTATTTTCGACTGAAGAAAGAAAGACATGGACATCTTGGATGACATGGGGGTGAGTAAATTATCAGCCAAATTTTTTTTTTTTTTTTTTAAAGTGAACTACTCCTTTAAATGTAATATATTAAATGTGAAGATTAATGTTACATTAACAACTTAGAATATCATATCAGCCTATCTGTACTATTCTGACAGTGATGCAGTGGGTGCTGCAAATGTAAATCAAGGTTTAGTAACACTTACTGTTGAATCATGTATCTATGATATGAAACTCTGAAGGCACATGCATGAGCAGCATAAGGGATACACACTCTTTCACTAGTACATGCAGTGATGGAGTGATGAGTTTCTTATCTGGAACGCACAGCCTGTCTGAGACGGTTGTTTATATACTGCTCTTGAGGATCCTTGACCTACTAGATAAAACGCAGATATACGATGTCACCAGCTAACGGAAGATGTTGTCTTGCCTCTCAAGACGTCGCTTGCCTCTTCTTGTTCTTCCTCTTCTTTATTACCTCCGTCTGCAGATTGAAGATTTTGTAAGCAGATTAGATATTTTTACAATTAAGCTGGTGTCACTTTCAACCCTCATATCCTCCCTTGAAGTGATAAATAACGTTTGATATTTGTCAGCGTGGCGCACAGTAAGGCGAGATGACACCGAGAGATCGAGTTATCGGCCGTTTGAAGAATATGTCGAGGTATAGTATCTGACAGAATTCAAATATAAGGAAGGAAATTCAATTACTTTGTCTCGCCCCTCCTCCCTGTTCCCCTGCACCCCACCAGCTTGTGTTAGCAAATTAGATTTTGAATATTAGCAAGAGATCCCTCTGGGGTCCATGTGGGAAGACAGCTCTTATTGTTGCGGAGAAGATAAAGTCTGCTGGCTGCTTCACACCACCCTTAGTCTGAGAGGCCTTTTAGTCTCAGTGCTTTTAGAGTGCCTGTTTTAAGATTATTTCTGTGTACAAAGTAAACTTTAAAGGGGGAAGTGCTACAATATATGTAAAAATGGTAAAGTAATGGAAGACATTCTTGGTTCTTAAAGGGACAGTACACCCAAAAAAGAAAAATGAGTCATTCCAAACCTTTCTTTCTCCTGCAGAAAACTGTTTTTGTCTTTACAATGAAAGTGTTTGGACAAAAATAACACTGATACTTTCTTTATATTGGGCCCTAGGTGCAGTTAGGTGCGTCTCTGAATCCACTTTTGCTAGTTTAACGACGGGAAAATGGTGGTCGCTCCCATCGCATGGTCTAAAATGCTTGTCCCTATTATCTTAATGAGTAATGGGTGTGTTTTGGGCATAAAGTGCAAAAATGGCTTTTTTTATATTTGCAAGCGGAAAGACATAACGTGTCTCCAGAGCACAAAACGGATCTGCTCGTGCACATGGTAAAAGCACACAAGCAGACCACCTACGTGACAAGCCGGATTCCACCAATCTTTATGTACACAATAGTAATATTTTACATTGTAATCCTTTTATTTTTAATATTTGCCATGTTTTTGTGCTGCTGTGATTTAATAGGCAGAGTGTACCAGCCTATAGGTGCAATTATTAACGTGCTCTTTAAATAACAAAGACAATACTGTGCTGTTGACTTAAGACTTTGCCTCAAAATAGCAACCAATAATCTGAACACACCTCATTTTCAGACCAGCACGCCCATGGGTGCACAAATGGGTGCAAATGCATTTACTATTTAACCCTCCTGGGACTAAGTCCTTTTTGGTCTGTTTTCTCTATTTTTACATTTGGGCTTATAAATAGCCTATATATAATGGAGATGGAACACTATGTGTTTGGTATCTATGGATTCAGAAAACCCTAAGCTAACATAAGCATGCATGTAATGTGTTTATAAAGGAAGTATGAGTGAAAAATGTACAATATATAAGAGAATTTCAAAAAACGGAAATTTGATTTTTGTCATTTATTTCTGAAAATCACACAACAATAGTGAACAGTTATTGCACAAAAAAATATATTTGTCAAAGCCTTTGCTTGACAGACATGTGTAATTGTTAAATAAAATGTGTAAAGAACAATGAAAAATCTAACTTTATTTACAAATAGTCCCAGGCGTTTTTCTTAGGAATGCTTAGCATTTTCAAAGCAATTCTTTCTCCTAGTCACTCTCCAGTAATTGTTCCAGAGCCTGTTCCACCGTAAATGGTTTACTGCTTGCCATCATAAAAGAGCTGAAATAATAAATAATGCTTTAATTGTATATTATAATTCTTCTGTCTCTCTCTCATATAAATCTCAGTGTGCTCTCACTCGTAAAGCCTTGTTTATTTTTACGCGTTGTTCGCTTTCTGTTCGATCTCCACAACTTAATGCTGTTTGTCATATCCCTTTCTAATATAGTACCACCCCTTGGCAAGGCTACAGAGTCCTCCGATTTGCTAGAATACGTCATGGTAACCTTCAACTGATTGGGTCAGACAAATATTTCTCCATCAGCAATTTTTCCATCGGTTGTTGCTCATGAATCTGCCAAACAACATAGATTTCATTGGCCTTTGACGGTAATTCCACATATCCAGTTATCACTGTTTTCAGCGGAATCTGAGGAAGACTGCAAAAAGACCGCACCTCTCTATCATGAATAGTTTTTAAGATAAGTACACATTTGTAAAAGTATGTTATTTTGGGTGGCATTCGCCTAATCGGTCCCCAGAGGGTTAAACAACTTGGCTCAGGACGTGAAAATGATAACTGCGTCGGGCTGAAACTAGTAAAAACACTTGCGCAGCATTGCACAGTATGTATGATAGGGCCCACTGATCTTGTTCCTGCAGAACAAAGAGTGTCATGCAGGCTTGGAACATATAGGAGGGCGAATAAATGATAAATAAATGAGGATTTTCATTTTTGGATGAACTATCCCTCAATCACATCATTTTTAGTTTCAGTATGCTGATTCATTGTGACGTTGTTAACATGTTAATCTCTCTCTTTCTCTTCATCCATATTTTGATCAGTCTAACTGGCGCACAGTATGCGGCAGACAGAAAAGAAGAGGAGACGATGTGTGATCACCTCATCAGTGCTGCCAAACACCGTGATCATGTGACAGCCAATCAGCTGAAACAGAAGATCCTCAACATCCTCACCAATAAACGATCGTAGCATGGGGCACAGTAGCACAGAGGTAGAACTTGGTCCATGTGTCGGGGTGTTTATTCAACTTATGGGCATTCTGACCTGTTCAATGTAAAAACTAAATATTTTCCTGATTTGTTATCACAAAATTTTTTATTTCGTCGAAATCAGTTGATAATTTATGTGGCTTAGATAACTTAATATTTTGAGTTTTTGCTGATAAAACCAATCTCCTTTATTGTGTGAACTCTATTATTTTCATTTCACTGAACTTAACATTTTAATGCAACCAGGTTGCTTACTTGAAATCTGTTCCTTTAATAAAAACTCAACCCCTGAGACATAAATCTGCTGTAGTTGAAGTAACACCTGCGGATGTAAGTGTGTATGTGTATACAGCTTGTATTCTGTTGATGGTCTGTGTACGTTTTTTTTAGGGGCGTATTACACTATTACATTTGTGACACAAACACACACTGCCAGGCCTTTTATGTGACTCCTATTTAATATCATTTTCTTGCTCTCCAACCGGGTGCGAGTCTACAGGTCAGCAAACTCAATTACCACACCACACCAGGCCAGGCCACTGATTCCTCAGAGACAGATCACTGGTGGTCAGGCTGTGTGTGTGTGTCCTGTGTGTGTGTGTGTGTGTGAAGTGCTCCCTCTCAGTGTCACATTGGAGCACCTGGCAGTTGTTATGATGGTCTCAAGGGACCTGTTAAAAAATACTGACTTGAGTTCCGTTTCCCACCAAACACACACAAACAGCCCGAATATAATCCAAGATCGAGAGACATAATTCTGTACAAAGTGACAGTTTTAACTCAACACCATGAGCAAGAAGGAAGTTAAGAAACAACAACCATAGCTCACAACAATTTGAAATGTGTAAAGTAATAGTTTAAATATAATACTTTTAATACAATTACAATACTTTCTCCTAACCCAGTTTAATATGTTGAGAGAACTACACTCACCTAAGGATTATTAGGAACACCATACTAATACTGTTTGACCCCCTTTCACCTTCAGAACTGCCTTAATTCTACGTTGCATTGATTCAACAAGGCACTGAAAGCATTCTTTAGAAATGTTGGCCCATATTGATAGGATAGCATCTTGCAGTTGATGGAGATTTGTGGGATGCACATCCAGGCACGAGCTCCCGTTCCACCACATCCCAACCGATGCTCTATTGGGGTTGAGATCTAGTGACTGTGGGGCCATTGTCAGTACAGTGAACTCATTGTCTATGTTCAAGAAACCAATTTAAAATGATTTGAGCTTTGTGACATGGTGCATTATCCTGCTGGAAGTAGCCATCAGAGGATGGGTACATGGTGGCCATAAAGGGTTGGACATGGTCAGAAACAATGCCCAATTAGGCCCTGGCATTTAAACAATTCCCAATTGGTGCTAAGGGGCCTAAAGTGTGCCAGAAAATCATAAGCCAGAGAGTGTGTCATCCCCACACCATTACACCACCACCACCAGCCTGCACAGTGGTAACAAGGCATGATGGATCCATGTTCTCATTTTGTTTACGCCAAATTCTGACCTTACCATCTGAATGTCTCAACAGAAATTGAGACTCATCAGACCAGG